>JACXGJ010002652.1:0-62848 GCA_016801105.1 Esox niger | reverse complement strand
TCGACACAACATTAATCTAAGACTAACTGACCTGGGAGAATAGCATTTTGTAGCATTGCCACATTGTTGAAACCTACATGATGTGTTTTACTCAAAGCAAAGCACTACTGATGCTAGTACAATCAAAGGTCTGGGTCTATTACTCTGGTACTGCTCAGTCTCTGTCGGCAGTTCAGGGACACTTGGGACGGGAGCAAATCATGTACAAAAACAATCTATCACCAGGGGCCCCTATTTAGCTGCCCAAATGTGTGGAGCATGAGCAAGATGGAGCATGATAACATAGCAAAAAGGTAAAAGAAAATAAACAGGCATGTTCTAAGCCTTGTCCTACAGAGTGCATATCATACAATGGTTGGCTACAATATTCAGGAGTGGTCCCATCAGGTGGTCTGTGGACAAAGGAAAATCATTAGGACTTCAGCTACAAATTAATTTACTTTAGGAAATATTTTCCCAAGTATTGCCACAAACAAAAAAAAAGACATTATAAATCATGTGGTTTGAATCCTGAACGCTGATAGGTTGAAAGCCTTTGCATGAGACCGTGTTGCTTGGTTACGAATTTTATTTTTTCTAATTTCGTTGTAAACCCCCTTACATTATGACTTAGTTAAAATGTTTTATTTTGTCAACATTTTAATGGGGTATGCAATAACTCTAATATTCAAAACATATTTATGTTCAATTGTGGTTAATTTAAGTTTCAGAAGGTTTTATTTGATTTTAAATAATATATATATATTGATATATTTATGATATGGTCCCCCTATCATCTGCACCTTTGAAAATAGAATGTCACCTGCTTAGTCCCTATCTCTAATGCTACATAGTAAACCATACCATAGACAAACAGGACAGGCACGGATCCACCAGGCTTGCAGAGCAGTGCTTATGCTGTAATCCCGTTTTGATTTGAAAAGAACGGGGTATTTAAAACACATCCTCTTTAACGGTCTCGGGGGATCTTGGCTGAGCTGGCCAATTTTCTCCACATAATTATTATGACCCAGAGCAGTGGAGGATGGACAATCTATCTGTCAAGCCATCCTGGAACACATGTTCTGAACATAAAAAAACAGAAGTTCCCGATGTGTCCTTTATTGTAAAACCAAAGTATAGTCCAACGAAAACCTTTGTCAAGTATCTGCTAAAAGCTCTATTTAGTTTTGCTTAGATCGAGAGACTGCTTGATTGCCAGAGAAAAAAAAGAGGGCTACACTTTCGAGAAGAGAAAAAACATGAAGAAAAAAATAGAAAAATTAAAATAGAGTGATTTATGTGGCTTCTCTGTATCACACTGGGAGAAATGTCTTCCTGTCATACCTTACATGGAAGCATACAAGCTGCACGAGGTGTGGCAAAGCTATGACACAAGCGCTTACACACCAGAAGAAACCATTGAGGCCTTCTGAGAACATGACAGGCTGACATATTTGTACACGGCCTTTGTAGCTGAGTGCAAATAGCCAGGGGGCCACGTAGCCTCACATTATAACCAAGACCACTGCCTCAACATTACACTTTTTTTCCTTAAACTTTCTTTTCAGAGTATATAAATCTTCAGCAATTCGCTTATTTAGCCTGTAAATCAGGCCATGGAATGTGATTTCTGAAGCAGTGCACAAGGATTTTCAAGGGTATTACGTGACAAGAGATCTTTCAAAATAAGGGGCTGGTTGCATTCCTAGGATGAGATAGGAGAAAGATAGATAGAGAGAAAGATTAAGGTTCTAGCTCTGCCACAATGACCTCACGGAGGGCTATTACCCTGAGAGGACAGGAAAGGTGGAAAGATCCAGCATTTGGGCCACTTTTTGGCTTGCTTAGTCACCAAACACAACATTTTTAAACAAATCACTGTCAGGATGACTGGTTATAATGGTGTTTGCTGTTGTGGAGATTGGTGCTTTTAGCTGCCATTCTCCTGGTGTTGTTTTAGTTTGGGACGAAAGACTAGGAAAAGATAGAGAACAAGGTATGTCGATCTTTGCATCCAAGCATTACTCAGCAGGCCTGAACACAACTGAATGGGGTGGTGCATTGGGCCTGAACTGAGACACCAGTGTTGAGTAAAAAATGTACTATGAATTTTGTGGCAGTTTAAAATGATTAATGGTAATCAGAGTGAGAACCACGTGACCAGAAACAAAAAGGGCACATTTATCAACCAGGCACCACTCTTAAACAATGTTTTGCAGTCAGTGACCACTATACCACCCTGGGCCAGATATATCAGGATACCATAACAGACTGTGAGCTAACATTAGCAATGGCAACAAACAACAACTTGAAGAATGTCAATAATTTCAAACATATGAAAGACTTTGACATCACATGACATGATGTAACTAAGCTGAAAGCAACTTATTTTGACAATTGTCAAAAAAAAATGTTTGCTATCATGCAATATCTAACAAAAAAATATCAGTTAGTTAGATACACTATCGCTATACAAGAAATGCTAGCTTGCTAACTGCTATCAACTTTGCTTAACAGCATAGTTTTTCCCACACATGTATGTAACTGAATTGGTTTTCCTGTGATGACAAGTACATCATGAAGGAGAACTAATCAACTTCAAAGAATCCACAGCAAAGCCAACTTACCTACTTACTATCCACTACTGCCTCTGTTCTGATTGAATGATACATTCCAGACACTCAAGAAATGCACCCCTCAAACCAACTCCTGTTTGAATTCAGTCATGGCTGCTGCATTATCTTAATGAGCGAGAAGGTTAAATCAGTGAGCTCAGCTGCTCTTTAATCTGACTATCCAAAATAATCACATTATTATGTGCATGTAACTGTGCCCAGTCATGTGATTACAGTTGCACAACTCTGGGAACTTTAAATAGTTTCCATCGTACTTACAAAATCCTGGTTTCAGGATTCCAAGAGTCAGGAAGCATTGAGCAGGAAATCCAGAATCCCCCAACAAGGATTTCTGGAAAACCAGGACACCTAGTGAGTATTCCCTGAATATGTCAACCATGGGTGTGATCTATGTGACTGAGACCAAAGTCCAGTTGACATCCCAGTCCCTACTACAATCACCCCAAACAAATCTCTGTATGATATCAGTAAATCTGAATAGGGTCATTCTGTTTAAAAATGTCTTAGTGTCTTATTTCATCACTCTGGATGTCTACAAATGTGTTGCTTTCTATGAGATGTCTAGGTTGGTATGAGTATTAAATATGAGATGTTATACAGTGTGTTAGCCTCTAGTGTAAATTTAGCTGGATCTCTCTCCATCAGACTGAGCCTGCAGCTAGCCCAGTGTAACAGCAGAATGAGTGGATGTAATAGGAATCGGTAGTGGTGAGGTTCTGCTCAGCTCTTCAAGACCACACATTCCTGTGAGTAGAGAGAGACAACCCTTCTCGTGCCTCAATGTTCTCCTATCCGGGAGGCTAGGTTAGGCTACGCTATACGAGATCTCATTTCTCTGCATATTTCTGCTGTTATTACTAGTGTGGAAGAGGGCCAGCGGTCTTTCCAGGACGGGTTGCAACTGCTCAACCCCCCCCCTCCCCCCCGAGACGATAGTAAGGGCCGAAGCTGTTAGTCTCCATAAAGCATCTCCACAGTTATATTCCTCTTCTCCCAGTAATATCTATGGGGCACATCCACATGCAACCTCCACACACAAACAAAACTACGCCTCGGTAAATTTTGCTAGCATAGCGCTTTTTGTCTGTTAAACACCTTGAGAGTTGTAATTTTTGTTAAATTATGTCTACTCAGCGGTGCTATTCTGACAGGTCAGGGGCCCATCTCTCACTTCTCCTCCTCTCTGTGGCTCTGACTTCTGACTTTGCTGCCAGGCATTCCAGGAAACACTGGAGCTCTAGAAGACATAACAAAGCACTCACTCTCTTTTGCACTGTCCCTTTCTCTTCCTCGCTCTCCATCTCTTTTCATCCAAGTCTCCCTCTACGTCTGTTGTTGTTTCTCCCTGAGCCTCAATCCCTCTGTGTCTCTCACTCTTCTTGTCTCCCCTTGTTCTCGATCTCCTCTCAACACTCACTTTCTTTCTCTTTCCGTTTCACTCACCCTGCCTTGGCATGCCTTGGAAGCCTCTCTGTTAGTTTTCCAGTGAGAGTTTAAAGTATATTTATATAATGGAGCGTTGTGTCGATTATACAATATTAGACTATAAAGTATTTTACACTACTACAATGCTAGACCACAGACACATAACTCTAGGTAAGAACACTACTCTTTTCTTAACGTGAAGTGACATTAACATCCAAACGATGGATACAATTCAGCTTTAGAGGTTAGTGCGTGGTATTCAAATAATCTAACTCCTTAATCTATTGGAATAATATGCCAGACAACCATGAAATTAGAAATAACTGAGTAGTTGTTTAGGAGTGGGCTCAGGTTCGTTATACAGTTCATTTAGTTTCAGCTAATGGCAAAACTGGAAGTTAGATTATTCTGTAAATTTTACTGTATGGGAACAAATCCAAGATCACACTGTTGTTTTTATCTGATGGTAGTTTGCACAGAAGTAAACCAGCTTCTTTTCACATGACACACACACACACACACACACACACACAAGCATACATGCATGCACACACACAAGACAGGTCTCCTATTCACTCCTAACTTGTTCTCTATGTTTATGTATTGAGCCTGAGTGACTGGTATTTCATTTCGGACAGACTAAAACCCTGGGCCAGGCAGTGGTGGTATACAATTACTGGTCATTAACTTTAACCTGAACTAATGGCTGCTCATTATCCAAGGTGGTCCCCCAGATGTCTGTCATAGTAAACGGGTGGCACAGATAGTGAGGGCCCAAGCTCAGTAAGACACCCTTTCCTCAGTCCCAGGGAAACTGCCAACCCAGGCCAGACACCGGCATCTCCCTAACAGGCCTTCATTGTTCTGCTTTGTCTTTGTTTTGTTTCTCGGCTGCAGGGTTTATTAAAACAGAGCTTAATGAGGCCTGCAAGCGTGTTACCCCAGACCCAGTCCTCTCTAACCCTCAGTCTGGCCTGAGTACCCAAGCCTATCCATCCCAAGTCTCCAACCCCTTAAACCCCAGCCTTCCCATCTTTTCACCCTTCCTTTGTCTTCGCACCAACCCACCAAAACAAAACGTTTAATGTACTCCCACTTCCCCCAATATCACATCACAGCCCTTTTCCACCGCCTGCTTTGGAGTGACAGCTAGGCTAGTTATCTGGATAAATAGCTAAAGTTATGGCTGGCTGAAATGCTGGCTAAAATGACTAATTGAATGGTGTTATACAGGCTACATCCAAAACGTGAATCTACTTGTGAATTGAAATTAGCAAGCTTTATAGCAGTGTTAACTATGAGTCATGCAGTGCTTATATAAAAGTATTTGTTAGCCAGCCAGGTGGACAGCAATCTTGCACACTGTATTGTAACAGTAAATTCAGTACGTTTTTGCATGTTATTTGTCATAAAATAAAACAGAAAGCGAAATAGGATCGGTTCCATTGACAATATCCCCCTCTTCTTTAATTCCGGTACCTCTGAAAATGGAAGGGTGACTTTGCATTGACACTTTCTATCTTTATCTTAATGCAGACCAATGTGCACTTTTAAATGCTACGCCTTGACTCAAGCACGCAAGCAAGTTCATTTGTATAGCACAAATCATACATAGAAGCAATTCAATGTGCTTTACAGTGAAAATAGAAATAATGCAATAGAAACAAAACAGTCAGACCCATCATCAGCAGATTGTTACATTTACACTGAGGTTATTCCTCTGATAGCACCAGAACTTGCATTACAATTGGTACAAGATAGCAAGATATACATTTAATAACAAAATACACCAAGAAAAGAAATATAAAATACAGCATAATAAGAAAACATAGAATAAGAAAATAGAAATAGAATATAAAAACATAGGAAGCTATAAAAGCTGTAAGACTAAACAGTGCTGTTATAAAAACATAGGACGCTATAGTGTGGTTAAGTTTAAGAGCTCAGTCACAGGCACGTGAAAAGAGAAGTGTTTTTAGCCTAGATTTAAAAATGGACATGTTTGGTGAACGTCTAAGATATTCTGGTATTTTATTCCAGTTGTGTACAGCAAAACTGCTTAATGCAGCATCTCCATGTTTAGTTTGGACTCTGGGCTCTACTAGCTGACCTGAGTTCATGGATCTTAGAGCCCTGCTCGGTTTATATTCTTCAAACATATCAAAAATATATTCAGGTCCTAAACCATTCAGAGATTTATAAACTAGAAGCAACGCTTTAGGGTCTATTCTGAAGCAACAGCAAAAATTTAAGAACCAGAGTGAGGTGCTCTGTCCTCTTGGTCCTGGTTAACATTCTAGCAGCTGCATTCTGAATGAGCTGCAGCTGTTTTACAGTCTTTTTGGGGAGTCCAGTTAAAAGGCTATTACAGTAGTCAACCCTACTAGAGATAAAAACATGGATGAGCTTCTCTTGGTCTTTTTGGGACACCAGGCTTTTGATTCTGGATATACTTTTCAGACAGTAGAATGCTGTTTTGGTGACCAATTTGATATTACTGTTAAATGTGATGTCTGAGTCAGAACACCAAGATTACGGACTTGATCCTTGGTTTAAGGGCCCGAGCTTCCAGCTCTTTACTAATAAATGTTATTTTCATTTTGTTGCCAAACACAATAATCTCTGTTTTATCTTGGTTTAATTGTAAACAATTTTGGTTCATCCAGGTATTTATGTGCTCTATACAGTGACACAGAGAGTTTATTTAGCTGTTGTCATACTGTTCGAGAGCCATATATATTTGAGTATCATCGGCATAGCCGTGGTAGTTAATGGTAGCATATAGAGATTGAACAGAAGCGGTCCGAGAACTGATCCCTGTGGAACTCTGCATGTCATAGCCACCCTGTCAGATTCATGATTACCAATGGTGACCAAGTAACTCCGGCCATCTAGACAAGATCTGAACCAACCAAGGACTGTCCCAATAAGTGCTACCCAATTTTCCAGCCTATCTATAAGTGTTCTATGATCTACATTGTCAAAGGCTGCACTGAGATCTCTTAGAACTAGAACCGTTATTTTATCTGAATCAGTACTCAGCCATATATCATTTAAAACTTTAATCAGGGCCATTTCAGTACTGTGGTGAAGTTGGAAGAATGACTGAAATTTGTCTAAGAGACTGTTTGAGGTGACAAAATTGCTGAGTTGATTGAATACAACCTTCTCAAAGATCTTTGCGATAAAAGGGAGATTAGTAACAGGTCTGTAGTAGTTCATTATAGATGCATCCAGTGATCTCTTTTTTATTAGGGGCTTGATGGCAGCTATTTTTATAGATGTTGGGAAAATAACTGATTGCAGGGAGCAATTAACTATGTGCTGCAGGTCTATTGTTATAGAGTTCAAAATACCTTACATTTTTTTCACTAAAGAAACATGCCATTTCATTACGTTTCACAGTGGACATGACACCAGCTTTGAGAAAGGAAATGAATCATGAATTCTCAGGATTTCATTCAAGTGCTTGCATATTCAACCATTTGAAACACATTGAATGTACCCATCAACACAGGGTGAAAACGTGCTTGCATGTTCAACCAATCACTGCATAATATAGTTCAATCAAGCCCTAGAACCAACAATGAATTCCCTTGCCAGAGCATTTTTTTACAATAATTGACAAAATCATTGGATATTGCCAAATGATCAAATTATTGCTGCCAAATCTAAATTTTTTACAGTTTATCCTATAGATATCACACACAAATTCCACTTGAATCCTTTAGGCAAAGAATAAACTATATTCTTTCAAGAGAGGGAGAATTGAAACCCAAGAAGGAATCTGCATCTGTCTGAATCTTCTTGGCTAGCACCTCAGCAGCCGCCATTAACACCAGGCCCACTGTCGTAGACCTTGGCTGTTTAATAACATGACTGATTGTTTCTCCTAATCATCTTCAGCAGGTCTCCTATAAAGACACCCTCGTACGCCAGCTTATCTCCCTGCAGCTCTGATTAAAACCCTTTTCAAAGGAAGTGAGCGCATCTCAAATAGCATGCTATTCCCTATACAGTGCACTAACTTATACTGGCTCCTTTCATAGGTAGGGTGCCATTTGGGAGTAAAGAAATATTTCTGGCATCCCAGTTCCCCTGCCAGTTCTATATTACTCAACAGTGAGGCAAATTGATGAATCACCCAATGGTACAGAAATGATTCCAAACTAACAGATTCAAGCTGGGCTCCTTTCTAGTACAATACTGTATATGGATGAAATAGTAACTTACATTCCTTCTCTGGTGTTTGGCATTATGGGATGCTAATTGAGTAATAAACGTGCGCCTATACACACACACACACACACACACGCACACACGCACACACGCACGCACGCACACACGCACACGATAACAGCTATATTTGATCTTCAGGGTATAAACAGACAGCACTGCCTCCCCCTGTACAGAGCATTGATAAATGGAACTGAAGATGGTCATGCCTCTCGGCTTCTCCTGTTGGTTAATATATATTCCTGGGAGAGGATCAGAGGCATGTAAGTGCCTGAATATGCGTCTGATTACAAGTGAGGGAGTACACTCAATTAATTCACTCTTAATCAATTACAACTTCTCCTAACACCATGCACAACAAAGACCCCAGACTGGTCTAATTCAGGCGGGGAACAATTCAAACATCAAAAATGATTTGGATTTAAAAGGAAAAATGACAGGTGTCATTCCACATGCAAGCTGCTGTGCTGTTCAAAGCCGTAATGTTCAGAGCTGCCAAAACGCCAGACAAATCAGAATGATCAAACTCAGTTTAACGCTGTGTAATGACACAGTCACATATTTGAATTGAAACAGATCAATCAACATAGTAATACTGTACACCTACAAGTAGATTCAAAAGGCTGGAAGAGAGTACTGACGTGTTTTAACATCAGAATTATGTGTCATACTGCTTGTGGATTAAACTGAGTGACACACAGATGAGCAACATCCTTAGCTCTTCTGGATTCTCACAGTAAAGGAAAAATCCAAGAACTGGATTGTGTACAATTGAAATGTTCCTTTTGGTTAGTCACTTGTTATGAACCAATGGGGGTCGCTGCACAAACTACTTAATTAACGTATAAATGTGCATCGCAAAGAACAAGCAAAAATGTAGAGGACCTGAGTTCCACAGCTGCTATATTATGGCTCTACATGCAAATGTTTTATTCTCTTCAAAAGCACCCACCCATTTTGCTGGTTACATTTTAACTTTCCACAGGAGGAATGTTCTGCCTTGTTGGTGCAATGTTTTCTTCCTTCCTCTTCTCTTGCTAAAACGTATTGCTCTCTTCCACCTGTTTAGCTTGGCTGAAAAAGGTTGGCAAACTCAGTCACCACTAAGCAGTGTTTGTGGGTCAGGCTGTGCCCCCATGAAATGAGGCTTCACTCTTTCAGGGTGATACACACAAATGTGGCTTTATTTGTCTTGGCTTGAGTGGATGCTGAGCAGCTTGTGTGAACACTGCTACGGGTCTGCTGGGTGAAGGAACATGGCATTACAGGAAGGGCTGAATGCTGCTGGGGCGGAGCCCATCCTGTGCCCTTCATGCTGGCATCGCCCGAGTCAGAGGAAGCAGGAGTGGCTCATACACAGACGATGATGGGACGAGCTCACATCATGTCGTACAACGCAATTGTACATCGGAGTGCTCCGTAGAAAACAGATGTGTTAGCGACCAGTACATTTAGACACTTAAAGATCATCCTGATCATGACCAACGCATTGATGATCACTATGCATTGTCTGTGCACTCTTGCTGTTTGGAATTTGCCCAGTGCAAAATCAAGGTGATGTTGTGCCATAATGAGCCCTTCACACCTAAAGTGATGGCATTGTCATACAGGGCTGGCAGGTGTGTGCAGCGTGCTAATGGCTGGAAGGGTAGGGGTGTAATATTATCATTGGGCGTTCCATCTAGCACCCACTGGGCTGGTTCCATCTAGAACCCATTGGGCTGGTTCCATCTAACACCCACTGGGCTGGTTCCATCTAACACCCACTGGGCTGGTTCTGGGCTGGTTCCATCTAGCACCCACTGGGCTGGTTCCATCTAACACCCACTGGGCTGGTTCCATCTAACACCCACTGGGCTGGTTCTGGGCTGGTTCCATCTAGCACCCACTGGGCTGGTTCTGGGCTGGTTCTGGGAGTACTGGTATTGAACCCATAAAGGGTCCTAGATCAGAGAAGTAAAAGTTGAGCTGTACTTAAAAGGGCCTGGCCTCCACTGGGCTTGATGTTCTCATTTGGCCTTTTGAATGCGCAACTGTAATACATTTCAGTGAATGAAATGGTCTAAGGGCCAAACACATATGTCGTACCTTGTTCCTTCCCTCAGGGAAAAGGGTTTGTGCAAATAATCTATTGCTTAACATTTCACACATTTACACATCTTTCATTGATATTGATGCATATCTTAATCATGCAAATCCTCCAGAGTTTCTCAAATTAAAAGACATGTCAGAGCATGGGTTAAAAAACAATGATTACGTTTGAATGGTAAATCCTCTGGTTACCTAAGAGACTGAATACTCAGCCGCTCTCCCCCATGAGAGCCAACATTCATCATGATATCACCATACCTCCCCTTGCTTTTACCACTTCCACCATCCATACAGTACCGCACACACAAACACACACATTATGCTACACACGTGCCACACACGCACACACACCACACACACAACACACACACCACACACCACACACCACACACACCACACACACCACACACACACGCACACAACACACACACACCACACACCACACACAGGCTAACTGCTAACTCTGTTCATGTCCCTTTTTCCTTCTCCAAACACATGATCTCACTGGACCTCCACTAAACCTTAGTTTTCATGCATGCTGTTAGGATTTACCCCATCATACCACCAATAGGACCGTTTATTCCCCAATTTACCAAAAATATGGGACTTTTGAACGTCAATTCAAAGGACTTGATTAGCTATGGCTTGTTTAGATTTGGGGGCTGAGAAGGAGAAGAGGAGGAGAAAAGAAGGAATGTTAGCTGGCTCTACAGGGAGACGTGAAGACCTGGTCGCAGCACAAGGCATATCTGTGGTCCCTATGGGAAGACGCCAAAGGAAAACACAGAGCATATCAGCTCGTAGAGACATTTCCTGTGCTTGTTTTATCAGATGAGGAGAGAAGCCCAGGGGTAAAAGTCCTGTTCAACAATGTTACACAGTTAATCCCAACAGTTTGAGAACAGAATGTAACACATCTTTGGAGAATGACATACGGAGTAGTGCATTAGTCTTGAAGTGGTAAACACAAGCTTGAGATCTAGGCCTTAAGGTGAAAACGTTTACCTTATAAGACGTTGGTCGAGAAAGCCAAGGGTTCTTGCATCTCTGCCCATCCACTAAAAAGAGTTGGATAGGTTGCGAGTTGGATGTGAAAATACCCTTATACAGCTGGTAAACTTCTGGAGGACAGGCTGCCTGCCAACTGGGCATACGATGGGTAAATGTGCCAATTATCAGCATAGTCTGCCATGCAAACCAATTAGAGAATTTGGCCTTGAATGATAGCACTTCAAAGTCTAAGAAATGTGGGAGAGGTTTGATCTAACAAGCCTTCTAATCTGAGCCACAGTGAAAAAACTAAGTGTCAGCGTTCTTCTTCATCCACAGAGACTGAAGAAATCCAACTCTCTCCAGAGTCTCTCCATACCAAGGACTAAGGAGACACACAAGCCTGGTTTGGCACAGGTTGTAGAGAAATGCCGAACCTTTCCATTACAACCTGGCAGGTCAATGAAGAACAACAAACAGAATATAAAGTTGAATCACAGAGGGGGATTTCATGCCATGAGAGGAAAGATAAAAAATGAGAGTGAGAGGAATTTTTGATTTATATATTACTAAAGAAATATCTGTAAGCCAGTTGTTGTATATTTGCCAGGACCTAAATAAATAAAACTTCCCAAAACCAGAATATCTCATTTACCCTCATTTTTGATTGTCACCAGTTGGGACTTAAGAAGATTCCTTCTTTTTGGGCTCAGATTTTCCATATATGCTCCAACTTAACAATTTTATGTGACTTACTGTGCGGTTCTGGATACAGTGAATTCAAATTGCATGCTATCAAATCCAAAGCAAAGAGAAACAAAAGTGAGTGCGTCTTAGCAGGACTCCAGGGCAAATTCCCTTGGGGTTTGGTCCTCCACTTTAAATGAACAGAACACTCCACAAGAACAGTTATTGAAAAGACAACATCTTGAATTTGATTGTCCCCTCTGAGACACTGATGGTTTTGACTGATCAAAGACAAAGAAGTCATACGTTCTTATGTAACTGCCAAAATATAAAGGCTCTTCCACACCTTCAATATATTTAAAGCCAATCTGCAGAAAGTCTATCCATCTGAAAATAAACTACCCTGAGTACTCCATTACAAGACCAGAAATTGGCAAACTGTGAGAGCACTGTTGTTTGGATTCATTTGTCAACATGTACTAATTTTGAAATCTTTCAAGACACTTTGGAAGCATAAATGTAAAATATAATTGGTAAACAATGATAATGACAAAATGAACAAACCAATCTTTTGTGTTACACTATTTATTTTCTCATACATTAGTTTACTTTGTAGTCTCTCAGTGATAGCAACAGCACCTGTAGGCTTGCAGACTGCAGCAGCAATATAAGAATCAGTTTTAAAAAATTCCTGTCATCAGAGAGGCATTGCAGAATTCAGGGAGACACACAGGAAAATGAAAAGAGATAGATTACCCATTACTCCTCACAGTGGCATCTTTAAAATACATTACAGTTCAACTAGCCTCCTTTAAAATAGTTACTGTCTTTAACAAATAACCCTTTCTAATAACTGCAATGATTCCAGGCAGTCCTTTAAAAAAATGGGTCTGGAGACAATTACTTTATGAACTTCTCATGTTGAAGACTATGACGAATTTCCAGGGCTGAACAGTGATTCAAATCTACACAGAATATAAGCAGCTCAGGTCAATCAAAGTGTCGAAAAGTTAAAGGGGATCTTCAGCATTAATCACCATTGCAAACACTGCAACAAAGTCCTTGGCTACAGTCATTTTGTAATAGGCACTAGAGTTACTGGGATCTTCAAAAGGTTTTGTGATCCTAATTTCTGCATCAAAGCCCTTTGACACAATATTTTTCCCTATAGGCAATACAGTTAATGGGATATTTAATACAGTTAATTATTAAAGGCTCCACCAAAGACTTTGGCCACGGTCTCATGCCTATTGCAGACTCAGAACTCAAGTCTATTGCCTCAAGCCTTCTGCCAACTACACCGAACCTCCCTCCTCCAATCCAATCCTTGAGCATGAGGGCATCCCTACTCTTCCCTTCACCATTTTTCTGAAGCCAGTGTCACAGTTTCATAAACAATTGTCAAGATGATGAGAGAACTGATCCTGAAGCAGTCAACAAAGTGCCGAGTAGCAGTAAAAAACTACAGCCTGTACCGTAAAGGGTACACCAGACTCCGGAAACCCAGAGCAGAGTTCCCTACATCCTGCCTGGGACTTAGCCCATGCCAAGCCCTTGTTATCACTGTTCAGAATTACCTCCAGATTCTGCATCTCACTCTACCTCTTTCTCTCCCTCCCTCTGCGCAACGCATTACCCAAGCACTTTATGTAAAAGAAAAGAAGCCGAAAGAGACTGAAAAAGACCAAAAACGAAGCCTGGCTTCTATGCATTCCAAAGGTTATTCCAATCGTCTGTCAGCAGGTTCAATCTGTTCCTTAAAAGGCAAGGGCATTCCCATCATATTTTCCAAACACTTCGGTGTTATCAGATTGAGTTTCATGGACAATTACTGCGCTGCCTACCTTGGAGCAATGTGTAGCTCCATTGCATTAGGCCACTGTGTCGCTTTTTCTACTGTTCAGTCATTTTACACCAACCTGAGATCAAATGATGGGCGTGTTGAAATTAAAAGAGGTGGCTGGCTGGTTGGTGTTGGCGATTGCACAATACCTGCCCTGCGAAGCATTTGTTCACCGCAAACGAGTGAGAGCAGGGGCGGATTTTGTGATTTGGAGGCCCTAGACAGAGGCCAAAAAAAGATCTAGAATTGTTAATTGTCCGCGTTGCCTGTAACATGTCTTCTGCAAATAGTAAGCATTAGACAGGGAAATAAACCACGCATGTTTGCTAGAGAAGAGGAGCAAACGTGACACGAATACCAAACACTAAAGTCTGAATCAAATTTGGGGCGAAGAAAACAACTAGTGTGTCAAGTTGGCAATTCTCCTTAAAGTGGCACTCCTCATCATCTTCCCTTTCTGAATGAGACCGGTGTAGTTTTAGCTAGTCCAGGGTGATTTAGAAAGGTCAGGATACTAATGCAAGTGTCTAAAACGGGTATAACAAATGATATGTCTTCATATGGCCGTATTGTTGCTCTGATTTGCTATGGCACACAAGATCTGTGTAGGGTTCAAGACAGACACACTTATATTGATTAGGAATTATTTTTGGATGATGCAAACTAAATGGGTAAAGGGAAGTTTATTTTGCGGGTCTGCATGGTTTGGCTTTTCCTCTGAGCAGCAGACCTGAGCATGTGCAGCTTAGAGGGAAAGTTGCTCCAGATCCTTCAATGTCCTTGGTCTTCACTTGTGGAGTCTCCTCCTTAGTTTATACTGGAGGAAAGGTTCGGATCATTGCCATGTATTCTAAACATATTCTCAGAGACTTCAGAACCACAACAGTGCACAACATCACGTAGAGATCAGCATGTCTTTAAGTGGGGATACATTCTTTTCTGCTAGGCAACTCGCTTTTTATGCAGCCTAACCCACCACTGGTGTCTGTGGCCAATAATATCTATTTTTAATTCCATCCGCCCATAGAAACTGGTTGCAATTAATTTTCCAATGACAGCAAACAAAAGTTAAAGGCTTTTTGACAAGACATGGAGGCAAAGAGGAACTGTTTAAAGTAAGACTAGACATTTTAAACTCATTTATATCCCAGTAAAATCATGGATCCAGTTTTCTAATAAACTCAGACTAACTTGAAAATAAAAACTAGAAATGTAATATGTACATATTGAAGGGAATATAGTTGTATTATCTTTATCAAGTGGTTCAATAATTCTAGATGGTGCTGTATATTTTTATAACAGCATATTTGATATTATACAATTAACAAAATAAAAGCTAGATAATAATGCTGCCAATTCTTTTTTTATGTTTGAACACCAAAATATGATGGCCATGTCAACATATTCTCTATTTGCTCCAGGGCAAATAAATATATCAAATTACAGGTCATTTGTTTTAAAACTGCCAATTTGTTCATGTTACTTTTTTTGATAATTGATAGCTCTAAAATCATGTGCTATAGCTACACAGGAATTGGGATTCCATCCAGTGCAGATGGGTAGGCTTGGATTATGTATGATGAGAGCCAAGGCTGTCATATGGACCCCCAGTGGAGAGGTTCTGACCTGACGGATCCTTTGTTTTCCCTTGGCTCAGGCAACTGGTGACCAGAACTAGTATTCATATACAAGAGCCAGTATAATCCCACGCCTTAGCATTTGGCTACAGTTTATATAGAGGAATGTCCCATGCTGGAAAAAGATATCCCGATATATTTTTAGATGACAGAAAATTTAAAGAAGTATTTTTAAGAAGGAATTGTTTCTTATTTGTAATCTTGGGATTTATTCTGCTTGTCTTTAATTACTTGACTTGTTATGTAGTTAAAATGAAAACAATACATTAATAACCTATTCATGACCGACAAACATCAAACAGACCCACCAATCAAAAGTATGATCCATGAAATGTTCATATGCCATACAGTGTAGATAGAAAATATATGTCAATCTGATCAGTAGGGTTGTCAGATCACGATTATTTGAGCCAGATCGCAATTATTTTGATTCCAAAATCATATTTTTCCAATCTGACTAAGGGATTTTTACACCAATATTAGAAACATCTCAACAACAACCAAGAGAATTGCAACCCCATTTCCACAAATGTTGCAATAAAAGGATGCAATGTTGTGCAAATCATTTAAATCCTGTATTTATTAGAAAATTATGCAGCGACAACATAAAATATATGCCCACTTTGAATTTGATGCCAGCAACAGGTTAAAAAAAAGCTGCGACAGGGGCATCAAAAACTGGATAAGTTGTCTAATGCTTAAAAAAAAGACCTGGTGGAACATCTCACAACTAATTAGGTTAATTGGCAATTTGTCAGGAAAAAAATTGGGTATAAAAAGAGCATCCCAGTGAGGACGAATGATGTGGAGGGGTTCACCATTCTGTATAAAACTACACAGGCAAGCAGTGCCACAGTTCAAGAATAATAAAGGTACACAATAGCATTAAAAGATTGAGAGAATCTTGGCGTGATCTCTGTACACAAGCGACAAGGGTGAAAATCAATATTGGATGGCCCTCAGACGGCACTGCATTATAAACAGACAAGATTCTGTAGTGGAAGTCACTGCATGGGCTCAGGAAAACTTCCAAAAACCATTGTCTGTGAACACAGCATGCCGATGCATCCACAAATGCAAGTTATACCTTCTACCATGCAAAGAAGAAACCATATATAAACAAGACTCAATACCACTGCCGCCTTCTCTGGGCTCAAGCACATTTAAGATGGCTTGAGGCGAAGTGGAAAACTGTCCTGTGGTCTGATGAATCAAAAGTTGAATTCTTTTCAGGAACCATTCATCCTCCAGACTAAAGAGAAGAGGGGCCACTTGGCTTCTAATCATCACATAGTTAAAAAAACAGCATCTATGATGGTATGGGGGTGCATTAGTGCACATGGCATGGGTGACTTGTACATCTGGAATGCACCATTAATGCTGAACAATATATACAGGTTTTAAAGCAACAGATGCTGCCATGCAGACAATGCCTTTTTCAGGGAAGGCCTTGCTTATTTCAGCAAAACAATGCAAAACCACATTCTGCACGCATTACAACAGCATGGCTCCGTAGTAAAAGAGGGCTGGTCCTATACTGGCCTGCCTGCAGTCCAGACCTGTCACCCACTGAAAACTTTTGGCCCAGGAAAATATGACAAAATAGACACTAAACTGTTGAGCAGCTGATATCCTCATGTCTCAAGCAAAAATGGGAATACATATAACTTTCAACTACAGCAATTAGTCTCCTCAGTTCCCAAACGCTTTAAACATTTTTAAAAGATGAAGTGATGCAACACATTGGTAAACATGCCCCTGTCCCAACCTTTTTGACACGTGTTCCTGGCATCAAATTCAAAATGGGCACATATTTTTCCAAAATTGTATGTGTGGTTTATGTACTATTTTCAGTTAAATATAGAGATAATTTATTTGCACATCATTACATTCTGTTTTTATTGGCATTTTATGCAGCATCCTAACTTTTTGGGAAATGGGGTTGCATGTCCTTTTCCATTGGTTAGAATGTATAGCACATGGGTGCAAGAGTTTTTTAAAGCTCTGTAGGAAAATTATAGACATAGGTCACTTAATTACACTATGTTTAAACTTAGTTTAGAATTGTTTTGCACCAATGCACCACCATGTAATTTCCCAAAATGTTGATTTAATAGACAAACACGTTTTGGTCACTTATTTGTTGCATCAACTCCGATCAACAAAAGAAAAAAAAACACTTAAGCGTCAAAAATGTTATGTTGTGAGTCCATTTTTATTTATTTCCATCCATATTTCCTAATTTGATAATGCACATTAAAATTATTAGAAATATGTGTTGTCCCATTGCATATTAACATTTGAAACTGAAATGATTCGTCCTTGTACCGAATTCATTTAATGAAGGTTAAAACATGTTTTGCAACATGAGTAGGGCCATTTCAAATAACTAGCAATTTCAAGGAGGTGAAATGCCAATTTGCACCTGAAAGGTGCCACTCAAAAATCTGAAAAACCATCTCCAGATTCATTCCGTGTATCTTTAGGCCTACAATAATGACTGTGTATTTTTAGGCCTACAATAATGAGGCTTACTCTATAATTGTGGTATACAATTTACAATATAAACAATACAATTGTTAGTTGTAATTATTTG
This sequence comes from Esox niger, assembly GCA_016801105.1. Taxonomy (NCBI): domain Eukaryota; kingdom Metazoa; phylum Chordata; class Actinopteri; order Esociformes; family Esocidae; genus Esox; species Esox niger. Next base: position 44,725 of record JACXGJ010002652.1, on the reverse strand, counting down.
TGTGACAACTAATCATCAACTAAAATGTCATAATCGCTACAAATGTCCTTATATGTGTTTGTTGTAGTAGGATGTGACTACAAACTTGATGAATGCAAGTTTAGGATATTCTTACTTACTTCTATTGTAAATAAGTTGCATCTGATGAGTTCAACATTCATTCTGCCTTTGTCAAGTAGGAACTTCTTAGTGACTCACATTGTTAATAAGATGTTTCTATAGCTCTATATACACTCTGTATGATTATGGATAATCATCAATAAATCATGAACAGTTTTGAGAGAACAAAAGCAACAGAGGAACAAAACCCAACTCCCCCTTAAAAGTGCTAATCTATTTCTAGCGCTTGACTTGGGATATAATAAGTGCAGGAACTAACAAATCGCACCTTAGACTATAGAAGTAACGGAATGCCGTTCCGGACCGTTCCGGCCCAATTCAAGTACTGCCTATTATCATTACTACTAAAGGCAAATGGGACTGTGTGATATGGCCAACTCCCCATGTCGCAAGATACTCTTCAAAACTGAAGGCACATGCTGTGTATAAGAAGCGTTAACAACTCATGGGGAACCACTTTAAGATAAATATAGTAAACTACCCCACGCCACCCCATAAAATAAGGGTAGAAATTGAGTTCTTTCTAAAGCTGCCATTTTGTGATAAGCCATTTTCAAACAGCTTTTCCAAGTGAGAACATTGTGCAAAAACTGGGAACATAACATAAGACATCTGTACAACTACTCATGTTTGCAGATGACATCCTTCTGGTTAGTCTCGTTGCTGACGGCAGGTCCATGTAATGAGGAGAGGTTTAGTAAAATATCCTGGAACTTAAGAGAGAAAAACCATGGGGGTGGTGGTTGATGTCAGGAATTTCCCTATATGTATAACTTCTTTGAGATTAAAGGGGCATTTCACCATGGGGGCTCCTAGATGGTTTGAATCATGTTTGAAATATTTCTAAGCTGGCATGATTTTTTCACACAGTTAAGAAATAGGCATAATCTCCATAACATCACGCAGTGAAATTAAAAAGGGTTCTTTGGGTTATTTCACCACACATTTTTTTTTGGGGGGGGGGGGGGTTAGATCTACTGTAAATAAGGTTTGTGTTTGGTTTAGACTTTCCCCGCCTTGGCATTTTGCTACTTGATACTCTAAATCTTCTCAGGGTAAGGTATCGTTTGTCAGTATACACTACCATTCAAAAGTTTGGGAACATTTAGAAATATACTTGTTTTTTAAAGAGTAGCACATAACAACAGTTTAGTTATTTTTTATGTTGTAAATGACTACTGTAGGTGGGAATGGCTGATTGTTTATGATCCAATGGCACATAGCCTAATCCAAGTTTATCATTTTAAAGGAACAAAGAACTTTCAAAGGCTATTCCATGTGAGAAATTGCCAAGAAAGTGAAGATGTACAACGCTGTGTACTACTCCCTTCACAGAACAGCGTAAACTGGTTCTAACCAGAACTGAAAGAGGAGTGGGAGGCCTCCTTCAATTAAGCAAGAGAACAAATGCATTATACTGTCTAGTTTGTGAAATGGACACCACACAGGTCCCTAACTGCCAGCTTCTTTAAATAGTACCCGCAAAACACCAGTCTCAACGTCAACAGTGAAGATGCGACACCAGGATGTTGGCCTTCTAGGCAGAGTTGCAAAGAAAAAGACTGGCCAATAAAGAGAATATTAAGATGGGAAAAGGACAGACACTGTGCAGAGGTAGATTAGGTTAAAAGTGTTACGGACTGATTAATCTAATTTTGAGGTGTTCAGATAGGAGAAAAGAACATTGGTCAAACGCAGACAAATGAAAAAATTGTGAGGAATGCTTGACGCCATCTGTCTAGCACGGTGGAGGCAATGTGATGATCTGGGGGTGCTTTGGTGGTAATAAAGTGGGAGATTTGAACAGTGTAAAAGGGATCTTGAAGAAGCAAGGCTATCACTGCATTTTGCAGTGCCATGCCATAACCTGTGGACGGCGCTTGATTGGAGCCAGTTTCCTCCTACAACAGGACAATGACCCAAAACATAGCTCCAAACTATGCAATAACTATTTAGAGAAAAAACAGTCAGCTGGAATTCTGTCTATAATGGAGAGGCCAGAACAGTCACTGGATCTCAACCCTGTTGAGCTGTTGTGGGAGCAACTTGACCTTATGGTATGCAAGAAGTGTCCATCAAGCCAAACTTGTGGGAAGTGCTTCAGGAAACATAGATTGAAAGCATGGGGTACTTTTGAACTGTAGTGTATATGCATTAATGTTTCTAGATTTAAATAATGTATATTTATAAAAATCTGCTTGTCCTATAGATATTTACACAGTTATCAAAACACTGATTCACTATATAACACATAGTATTTTCACAAAAATCTAACTGAAAGGTAGAACAGCAATTGATTTGAGACTTACTTATTGAAAACAATGCCTGTGGAAATTAACTTTTGAGATCTGTGGCTAGCAATATTAAATGTACACCACTGACCCACTGACATCACCAACATACACAACTGACATTGGAATTATCCTTGTGATGCTTTGCCAAGGCCATAGTGCAGCAATTTTGAACTGCTGCTTGTTTTGGCTGATCTCTGTACGTTTTAGCTAATTCTGTTTTGGCCTTTCTGTTTTTAGTGCTTATCAGTGGTTTGGATCTTGCAGTGTTGCCTTTGTAATGGAGGTCAACAGGCTATTATTTTTTAACACTTGGAGCTCAAGTAAAAGTACCATTTGGCCTTGTGAATTTGTGCCAAAAGCAATTTAGTCTATGCTTCAAAGCTAATAAGCTGCACATCTTGATAGTTGACCAATTAGTGACCAATCTGTTTTGGTGCAGAAAGACGGGAGGGAAGTGCCTGCATATCAGACATAATTACCAGAAACCACTTGCTTAATTTATCTGGTTTTGCCTCACAAAACCCAACAAGGCATACCTTTATAATCCATAGGAACTACATTTCAGAAATAAACAATTGAGGCATTTTGCTGGTACAGAATCTGATAATATCGTTTGATGATAGCAATAATTGTCATATTTCATAGTTTGGGTTGCTACTGGCTTATAATCTAAGGCTTAATGACACTTAATAAAAAAATCCTATGAGGTGACTAACGTCTTGTACAGACTAATTGTGTGTTCTATGAATATTATTATTATTATTGTAATTTTTTTAAATCACCAAATATGCCATCTTGGGAGTGTATAGGCTTGAAGTCAGAATCAGTGCAGCATATCAGCATTACCATAAGGGCTGCTGACAAAGGCATGAATGCTATGTTTGAATAAAATAAGTGCTAAAGAGCCTACAAACTAGATAACCACCACAGTTCACTTAATAGAAAAAAATAGAAAAACTACCTACACAGAAATACTACCGACACACAAAAGACAACTGCACATATTTTTTGAATCTGCCACCAATGATTTTGCTTACTGCTAAATAATCAGGAACACCACATGGGCATGAACACCAAATGAGCATGTCCAATGTTGTTAAATTTTTTTGAAAATGTTTATTTGTTTGTCTTCAAGTACAGTTGTGTTCATAAGTTTGCATACCCTGGCAGAAATTGTGAAGTTATAGCACAGAGTTTGAAAATATTACTGATCATGCAAAAAAAGTTATCGTTTATTTACTCTTTTATTTAAGGATAGTGATCATAGGGAGTAATTTATTATCACATTCTTGTTTGGCTCCTTTTTAAATCATAATGATAAGAAATCCCCATAATGACCCTGAGTAAAAGTTTACATACCCTTGAATGTTTAGCTTACAGACACGCAATTACATGTTAATTTCTCACACATGTGCTTTTAAAATAGCAATTAGTGCCTGTGTATAAATAGTCAATGAGTTTGTTAACTCTCACGTAAATGCATGGAGCAGCCTAGATACTGAGCCATGGGGAACAGAAAATAACTGTCAAAAGACCTGCGTAACAAGTTAATGGAACTAAATATTAAAAGATATCCAAAGCTATGTCAGTAAAGATATCCAAATAACAGTTAGTACTGTTCAATCACCTATTAAGAAGTGGAATATTCAGGGATATCTTGATACCAAGCCAAGGCCAGATAGACCAAGACAAATTTCAGCAAGATACAAAGAAAAGCCCACAGGTAAGCTCAGGAGAAATACAGGCTGCTCTAGAAAAACACGGTGTGGTTGTTTCAAGGAGCACAATACAACGATACTTTTACAAAAGTAAGCTACATGGTCAAGTTGACAGAAAGAAGCCTTTACTGCGCCAGTGCCACAAAGAAATCTCAGTTACAACATGCAGACAACACCTTGACACGTCTCACAGCTTCTGGCATACTGTAATTTATAGGAACGAGACCAAAATAGAGCTTTATGGTCATAACCATAAGCGATATGTTTGGAGAGGCGTCAACAAGGCCTATAGTGTACAGAATACCATCCCCACTGTGAAGCATGGTGGTGGCTCACTGATGTTTTGGGAAGTGTGTGAGCTCTAAAGGCACGGGGAATCTTGCGAACATTTATGGCAAGGTGAATGCAGCATGCTATCAGAAAATACAGGCAGAAGATTTGCATTCTTCTTCACGAAAGCTGCGCATGGTACATTCTTGGTCTTTCCAGCACGACAATCACGCTAAGCACAAGGCCAAGTTGAACCTCCAGTGGTTACAGCAGAAAAAGGTGAAGGTTCTAGAGTGGCCATCACAGTCTCCTGCTCTTAATATCATTGAGTCACTCTGGGGACATCTCAAACATGCGTTTCATGCAACACGACCAAAGACTTTGTAGGACCTGGAGGCATTTTGCCACACATTCCAGTTTTACTTACTCAAACATGAGGACAGAAAGAAATGTGATCGGTACAGGTAAATATCCAATCGAAATGGAGAGGAGCTGGTGCTCAAGAACACATCAAATTACATCAAAAATGTTGTAGCTGAGCTATGGTGAAATTACCCTTTAAGGGCCCAGCAGTTAATTTGGATGAATCATTCAAGATCCAAGGTACTATCATCTACAGCAATCTCGGGTAACAGTGATTGCTAAGAATGCACACCAGCAGAAATACCACTTGAGGCAATCAAACAATAAAGAATCTCCAAGTCAACCTGATCCAACTTTACACACCAAACACAGAGTCTGCCTATTGCAGAGGTAAAATACGGTCCAAAGAAAGAGCCCCAGGCAGCTACCTGCCCTGCATATCTCCAAAGTAGGGAAGCAAGCATCATCTCTGTCATACACTTTTTCAAAAAAGTATGAAAACATTACAGATCAATAATTCAGAGAATAAAGGTCATTCTGGTTCTTATTCCAACATGACAATTGCATTGGCATTAGATCTACAATTTCAAAACAGATATCATTTTGAAAAACATGGTGTTGAATCAAATATTTTTTTGATTCGATAAAACATAATACATTTGTTAAATTATTGCGAAAAGAATTGGCAACCAACCCCAGGCTGATAACTTCATGTTGGGGTAATATACAAGGATACAAATCACTCCCATTTCCAATACACTTCTGTAAATCTACTTGATATACAGGTGCTAAAAGAGGATGGTAAATTAGAAAAAAACTGTGTTCATTCTATGGCATTTTTTGTAAGAAGTTTACCAGAACCCCTCCCTTGATACGAGAATGGAGCCACTTGCAAGGTGCATCTACGTGTCATGAATTACAATGGCAGAGTTCAAGCACTAAGTTCAAGTACTAAAATAACAAAATATATCACTTTTGCAAGAAACTGAAAATATAATGTAGATGTCTCACTATAACTAAGTCGAAAACATGGTTTCCCCCCTCGTTGCACAGAAATTACTCAGAATTATTTTAATTGTGATGCCATGGTACTGTACGTGCCTGCCTAACGTGTGTCATGATCCCATGTAATATACATTAGCCACTTTTGGAGGAGTCGACTGGTATTTTGGACACATCAGTAGACTTCAGTAGATCTTGTAGTTACAAATTAAAATCCGATATCCTTATCGTATAAGAGAAATGTTAAGTTGCTAATATGACAACGGTTTGTTACAACCATAGAATTACTCAACTGCTAATAGTAGGCTAATAATAGTTTCGATATTTATTGCATTACTTCTATCCATATCGCTCGCTCCAGCCACCGACCACACTTCATTCACACGCTATTGTGACGGACCAAAAAAATTATGTTCATGACACCCCAGAAAAGTGTCTTGACTCCAAGACGTTGGAGTAGGACTTGTCATTTTTTGTGATTAAGACTTATTACAGGACAGGAAGGAAAATCCACATTGACAAAAGGTCAGTAAAAAGTGCTCTAGTGATTTGTCAAATAAAATACAAATATTACTGGTAACAAGCAAACATGCTATTGCCATGCATTAAAATGTATATTATCACATGCTTCTAAGTTTATATTCATTTGTTAAAAGAGTTCTACCACACGATCGTAACGTATTTATGGTACCTGGGTGCGCATACTTCACTGTATCTATCTATAAACAAAAATGACGTGCCCAGAAAAAGCATCGCACAATGGGAAGCATGCGACTTAACAAACTTGCGTCAAGTTGGACCAACAAAACAGTTTCCGAAGCGCAAAACATACCTGTGCAGTTCACGAAGCAATTAATTCTTTCTAAACGACCACGAAGCACACCATTCAATGAGGGACAGAATCTGCAGTCCTGTGGGTGTTTTCCGAAGTATTCAATAGGCTACAGAATAACATAAGCCCCTCCCTTTAAAACATAATCACGCACATTTCTCATACGTTTATAGCTTTCGAGCGTTTCAGCCTGTGTTGTCCGGAGTCTGGTTCAAGTACATAACACGTCAATTTGTTTTAAAAATCACTTTGGCTTAAGAAAAAGACAACAATGTAAAAAGTGGCCAAATCAACCAATTTGTTGAAAAAACTCATACACCGAAAATGCCGGAAATAAACAACTTCCAAACAGCCAAAACTTGAACAATGTCCTTTTTTGGTTATCCTTCGAGGGGCCCCTGGCAGAAAACGCTCTGTCAAGAACAATCATATGAAATGTTAATCTTGGCGAAAGGGGTCAGTCTGCTGAAACACTTACAAACTGGCGTAAAACCTATTGGGGAAAATGACTGGAAATCTCTGATCATTTGATACTGGCTGAATCAACGAGGCAATAAAGGGAGACGTTATTAATGCTTTACAAGACACCTTTGAAGTTTTCTTCACAAAAAATTTACTTATATCTATTTAGTTGTCATCGTATCATTCTCTCCAATTCTAAGCATTTGTTTGTCAACTAGTTGTGGAAGAAACACCACCCGGTGATAATACAATGGAGCTGTTCTGCAGATTAAGATGAAATAACAGAAGGGCATTTTCTTCTCTTTGTTCTCCTCTTAAAACAATGATAATCTAGACAAAAGCAAATTAAGCCACTGAACCACAAAAATACAGCACATGCATAATTCCCTTTTGTAGACTGTACGTCAAAAGCAATAGGCATACAGAATAGGAATATGTTTCAGTGTTTTGTGTGTGTGAATGATCCAGTGTTTGTGTGTGTATGAGTCCTAGTATAGAGATTTTCATGTGTGGAACAAAGAGCTTGTTTGTTGGATTCTACAATGTTCTGCATGAACACAATCCCACTCAACCTTGCTAACCTCAGATAAATCCAACAAATGCAAAATCTGAAATGTTTATTTTCTCTCTGCATAAATCTAGATTATGTCCCTGGTAGTTAACCTCAGGGTAGAATACAGAGACAAGTTTCAACTACTCCTCCACTCAAAAATCCCCAGCTGCACCAATCCCCCTTGCAAAACCACTCACATGCATAATTTAATTGCTGAAAATATTATGTAATCCAGGTATGTTTGTAGTTGTTACATTGTCTTGGATATCTGCAAGCTATTTTTGTTCACTTCATATTTATTAGATATGTTTGGCTACTTTAAATTGTAATGTACATTTGTTTATTAATATTAGTTTTTGGACCTATTTGGTGATAGGAGTGCACTTAAAAAAACAACTTAAACTATATTACCTAACCAGATACGTACTCATGGGTCGAATTGACAACAGCAATGGGTTTGACCTATATCTAAATAAATTCCCTTGAGAGAATTGAAGTAACAGGCATGGGTTTGCAAGCACCATGCTTTATCAACTGAGCTACACGGGCACCATAACCCCAGGCAAGTTTAGATAAAACAAACAAAGCAATCAGTGAGTTTTCATCTTTACTTGATGCAGTCATTTCAGACTGGCAGCAAATGAGGAAACACGAATATCTTATTGATAATGGGGTGTTAAAGAGGAGTTTACTGACTATTACACTGGCTGAGGCTGGCTACTGACCCTCTATGCTGCTCTATCGGTGAGAATCAGCCTCAATCAACAGCTGTGTTGACCTCCAACACCATAGCCCACATGAAAGATATGGTGGATTAAGACCAGGCTCTCTCCTCCCTGTGTTTGGTCAGCCTGAAGATGGATGTACAGCTGTAGCCACAGTCAAGGCTACACTTCCAAACCTACTGGACTCATGCTTTACTCAACATTGACTTTTGGTTCTTCTTGGACTGCGAGCAAAGAAAAGATTAAACTGAGAATGTCAGCTTCGCAAAGTCTCCAGAGCAACAACTCCAGCTTTAGTGAATGGTGGGGAGCAATTCCACAATGCTAAAACACGTTTCTGGTGTAAAGCCATTGGTTGACAAAGTTGGTGTCCTTGGCACTACCTCAAAAAGAATGCACTGGGCAGCACAGATATCACAGCTACAGAGTATTTGGGGGAAAAAGAGAGAGTAATGTCTTGTTTTAATAAACAACGTTAAAGAACCCGCAATACAAAGTAACATTTTTTATGACAGTTACAGCACATCTGTGCATGTGGTTAATCTCCCAAATCCCCCTTGTGAAACCCAATCCTCTTCTGTGGATAGACATTTTTTGAATCCACGTATTAATTTCAAATATGGGACTAGACATTTCCCCCTCAATTGACCCCATTCCATTGCTAATTTCCATTCTACAATATGTCAAATGATTTATTATTATCAATTATATGTATTGTGTTATGGGCAGACCGATAGATTAGGAGTCCTAGCTGTCACCCATCTGGCTCAGGTTCCGTTTATCTAAATGTCAAAGATCCCCGACCGTAGCAGCCCAAGAAGAAACGGGATGCTTCCGTTTTTCAGTGATACAGTATTTTCAACCTAGATTTCTTTCTCCTAATGTCCAGTTTTGGGACCACAGCTTAGGCATTTCTTTTATGCTTGCTTTTCTAGGTTAAAAGATAACCAGAACCCATCCCTGGCAGACACAATCATTCCCAGCCTTAAGGCTCAAGCAAGCAGATAATTATTCTAATTTACATCATTAGTTCTACACTAAAATGTAACCCATAAGACTTTCAAATTAAATCGGACAAATTATGTCGGGGAATATTTGTTGAATATTGTTAGTTGTTCCCATAAGGCATACGCTACAGTACAGTAGTGTTTAATAATGAAATATGATGCCTCAGTTGCAGACTAATCAGAATCGCATTTATTCTTAAGTGCATTTTTGCATACTCTGAATTTTGTAATGGTTTTTTATGTGGTAAACCACATTGTGAGACAGACTACACAAAATCTAAATATAGTTTACATACAAATGGGTGGCAAGACTATAAGATAATGTTGTAACATATGAATATGATCTTAAACATTACTGCATATAAGATAATATAATTGACTACTCTTTCAATAAATATTATTTCCTTTATCATTCCACACTTGCTGTGTCAATAAAGCACAAAAGGCTTAAAAAATACAACCCAGTTTCTCAAAAGAGTTAGGGTACTGTGCAAAATGGAAATGAAAACAGAATGCAAAGAAGTTAGTAATTTAAACCCTATATTCAACAGAAAATAGTTCACAGACAACATATCAAAGGTTGAAACTGAAAAAGTGTATTTTTCAAAGAAAAATAGATATTTTACTGCAGAAGTTGTGTAATCCTAAAAAGTGAAACTAGTGAAATATCACACTACTTATTAGGTCAATTAGCAACAGGTCAGTAACATGATTTGATATTAAAAGATCATTCCAGAGAAGATCGGCCTGTCAGAAGTGAGGATGGGGATGGGTTCACAACTCTATGAAAGACTGCACTGACAAGTAGTGCCACAAATCAAGAACAACGTTTCTCAACGTAAAATTGCTAAATGTTTGGGTATCTAATCATCTATGATACATAATATAATTAAAAGATTCAGAGAATCTGAAGGAATCTCTACGCGCAAGGCACACGGTCAAAAAACTATGTTGGATGGCTGTGATCTCCGAGCCCTCATTAAAAACAGACACAATTCTGTAATTGAAAACACTGCATGGGCTCAGGAATTTACTGGCATCAAATTCAAAATGGGCATTTACTTTTCAAAAAACATTGACATTTCTCTATTTCAACATGTTGTATCATGAACATAAAATGAGATAATATATACATGGATTTATAGTATCCATATAATATATCGAGATGTACAGAAGATGAACAGTTTGAGTTTGAGTGTAACATACAGTGCCTTTACATTACAAATGTAATAATAGATTTACCAAAATAATAATTTAATAATTAATTTGCACAATAGCCCATCGTGAAATGTGTTTCAATTCATAAAAAAAGTAGAACTTATATATCTCATGTAATGGTCAGACCCTCCGCCATTAAACTGAGATGCATTTTGGGTCCTTTGATCATGCTTGAGAATTTTCCAGAATTTGATTGGCGTCTCTGGGGAATTCAGTTGATTGTATATGATTCAGAAAGGCACACACCTGTCTTTATAAGATCCCAAACTTCCAAGTGTATGTCAGAACAAAACCAGAGCAATGAAGTCCAAGGTACTCTTTAGAACCCTGCAATGTTATAAACGGTTTGATGAGACCTAAAAAAAAACTGGGTGCGCACAGTATCAGACTGGGATGGAGATGACTCTTTCAGCATGACAATGACCTGAAGCGCACAGCCAAGACGACACCGAAGTGGCTTTGTGACAAGTCTGTGAATGTCCTTGATTGGCTCGACCAAAGTCCAGACTTGAACCCCCTTGAACATCTGTGGGGAGATTTAAAGTTTCAGTGACACTCCCCATTTGATCTGACAGAGCTTGATGGATTCTACAAGGAAACATTTTAGAAATTGTAAATCCAGGTGTGCATAGCTAGTAGATGCATACCAAAAAACACTCAAAGATGTGATTGCCCCCAAAATCACTTCTACAAAGTATTAAAAAGTGTCTGAATGCTTGTGTACATGAGATGAGGGCTAGTCATGGCATCAATGCCTTCATCATCCAGGAACTACCTACACACTCTGGCCACATGAGGCCGAGCATTCTTGCACCATTTGGAGGTGAGGTCTGACGATGGATCTAAGAATTTCATCCCAGTACCTAACAGCACTCAGGGCACCGTTGGCTGGAACGTGGAGGTCTCCGAGGATATACCTCCCCAGACCATCACTGACCCAACGCCAAACCGGTCATGGTGGATGATGTTTCAGGCAGCATAACATTCTCCAGACTCTTTCACGTCTGTCACATGTGATCAGTGTGAACCTGCTCTCATGTGTGAAGAGAACGGGGCGCAAATGGCTCACCTGCCAATTCTGGTGTTTTCTGGCGAATGCCAGTCACGCTGCACGGTGCTGGGCTGTGAGCACAAGTCCCATTAGAAGACTTCGGGCCCTCATGGAGTCTATTTCTGACTGTTTGATCAGAAACATGCACATCAGTAGCCCGCTGCAGATCATTTTGTAGGGCTATGGCAGTTCTCCTCCTGGTCCTCCTCACACAAAGGAGCAGATACTGGTCCTGCTGCTGGGTTGATGTCCTTCTACGGCCCTGTCCAGCTCTCCTTGTGTAACGGCCCATCTCCTGTTATCTCCTCCATGCTCTTGAAACTCCCTTTTTGGGGGGTTGTCTTGCTGTTGCCTCTCCTGTGCACATGTTGTCACTTTCATTTGCACTAAAACAGGTGACATTGATTCACAATCGTATATGCTTCCTAACTGGTCAGATTGATATCCACAAAGTTTAATTGACTTGGATGATTGTGTTCCTCCAATTTTTTTGAGCAGTGTAAATTAAGTCTGTTTCACAATGAAATGCAGAGGAAGTGGCAGCTATTTTGTTCGTTCATTGAAATTGTGATGTGGTGAGTACTATTAGAACTTATTCTTATTAAAAAAGTTTAAAGGACATTATCAAGACCTGTTGCCAGATGTGCAATGACTTAACATTTTTTATATTTACGATAGTGAGAATCTAAACTGTCAATCATTATTTTATGAGTTAACTGCCTAAAAACAATCACTTATTCCATCAAAATCAGACTCAAATTTATGAAATGAACTAAGGAGATAAAAGCTAAATAAGATAACCAAATATCAAAGCAAAATATAAGATTTTTCCAGGACAAGTTGCTGCATCTTCTTTTCCAATCTTGGTCAGCACATTACGTTCATGTGCAAAGCAAAATAAATGTGGAGAAACAAATGTTTAGGGAGGCACGCCTCGACCTTCGGCCTGCCACAGGGGTGCAAGCCTGTATTGAACTGGTCATTTCTACCTGGACGATGAGGTTTGTACTGCTGTCAAGTGCGTGTTTCCACTCTCCGTGTCAGCAGCCCCCCCATAAAGTAACTGAGCCATCGCTATTCCAAGCAGGTGGAAAGCCGTCACCTGTGACGAGGAGGAGGCTTCAGGGACGTCTCGCTGCATTCTTAGCCTGAAGCGTAAATATACCGCTGAGTGTGATCGACCCTGGCATGAGCCCCAGACTAGCTTAGGCTTCGCAGGAAGTACCAATAAAATGTCCCGGTGTCACAGGAGGACGACCACTCCTGCACACATCTGCCGTGGGATAGAGGCCCGGCGATAAGGCTGCTGCTGTCGGTGTAGGGTTCAGGTCACTACTTTAATTGGGCCTTAAAGAGCATCTCCCCTTGTGGCCCCAATCCTCCTGTGATCTTTCTCTGTCGGCTGATGCCCATAAAAGGCAGCCTTGGTACTCATATGGGTTAGTTCTGAAAGAATGACCTCACTAGCCTGCATTTTATTTGTTGTCATTTTAGGAAATGTCGCCGCTCTGGTAGAGGAAGAATGCTGACAGGAAATATTGCATTGGCATGGACTGCCAGGCAGAAAGAGCAATGAACCAAATACTTATAGCAATGTACTGGAGATTATTTTCTACACATCCCTTGCCACCTAGAGCCTCTCACAAGCATGGCCAAGCTATCGAATCTACGCTATGAAACCGTCAAAGCCATTTGCAGGCCGTTTAATACCAGACGTTTACATGTACTTAGAGGGGATCTTGTGTCGGGTTTCTTGATTGTTTCATTCTAAATCATAGTGACATACGGTATATTACAGCAGCAGACAGTAAACCTTTGAAATCATTTCTGCAGTCGAGTCAGAGCAAGGTCACATGTAACATTTGTGTGGGATGTTTAATATTACCACGGAGACCGCATCTGCGTCCAATCAAAACCGGGCCATCTGCTAATCATAAAGTGTAACAACGACATGAATCGACTTTGTGAGAAATCACGTAAATAGGAAAAGATTCCCGTTTTATGCCGGGCTCCCACAACACATAGGACACCGCATTGTTTTAGGGCTGCTGCAGGACACTAAATGTTTTTTCTGATCACATTTGCCATTATCCTTTCCTGAGGCAAATGTGTTTCATGCCAAACAGAGAGCTACAGAAAGGGTTTGAGACTGTAGGTGTTTACCTCATTAAATCTATATGACAAACATCAGCCTTTTAAGGCAGACGCACTGTGCTTGAATTAATATTGACCTAGTGTGGCTCTAAGTCAGGTTATGGATGTTCCACGTACCCTCTTTATACCTGTACAAGGACCAGAGCATACTACAGGCAACCTTTCTATTGTAAATCCTACAGTAAAGATTTAGACACCCTTAGTAGTTTGCACTGTTACAGGTGATTTCTCACTTCCTCTGTTTAACCATGTATATGAATGTACCTGCACGAATCAATTACAGGTAAAACTAATTCTGATAGGTTAATGCTATGACACATCCTAGTGGCGAAAGAAATGAAGTGGCTGGAGGTGAAAATGGCCTTCCGGTCTTACTGTACATTACAACAACTTGATCAATGTCGCCATCAACTGTCTGAAAGTAGAACTGCATGCTTGTAAGAATTGACCACAATGCATGCTATAGTGCATATCCACGCTAATAATGAAATCGACAAGACATCTATAAGTGTGCCCTATTTGCATATTGCGCAGGTTATAAAAAAGAACATTTGGAAGACATTTCTCAATCCGCATTATTAAACCAAGAGCATGATGGATGTTTTGACAACAAACTATAATTTTATATTTACCAAATAATATACTCATTAGTTGATGTTTTTCCACATTGTAGTATTTACTCAGTATCAGAATTAAGAAATTAATGAAGTAGTAGACCATGCCTGATCACACAGTAATTGTTCTCATATATCATGCATTTCTCCCCACTCTCACAGAATATTTATATTTTTGCTTTAATTATCATTATTAATCAGTGAAAAAAGTAATGCAGCCACAGTGCTTTGTGAGCTTGATGTATTTTTTGTCATTTCAGCTATTTGTAATTTCAGCTATTAAAAAGATTCTTTCTGCCCTAAATTACAGACATGGACTCCAAATGTATGCCTGTCACCCTGGTCTTTTTTCTGGGAAGAAAAGTGACCAGTATGCTATAGACAGTTGTAAAACATTACAGTTTTTCAGTTCAATAAAAGTATTTTTCTCATAATCACAGATAGTTTTGGTGAGATCGAAGAGAACAACAACAACTTTTGCATACCTAGATGTGTGGATGATCAATGACAACTAAATACCAGTGAACTTCCTCTAAATAATTTGAAAGAAACCTTTACCAAATGAAAACTTTGACGCGATCAATCATTTGGACACCTTATGGGTACCAACAAACATTTTCCACTTGATCTTTGCTATCAGGTCCAGGGTTGTGATGATACAGTTTTCTCTGTACCATTCTGCATCAGCTAGACATGTTGTCATTTATCATCTTGGCATATTAACAAAAATCTGAAATGCTATCATTTTAGGAAGAAAGCATTGTGTTGCTTTTTGCACTTTTTAAATTTAACTGCAGTTGTGTAGAAGCCAGTATAAATATAAATAAATACATCTTAACGACACACATTTTGAGGCACTTTCATGGATCTCAGGTATCTGTCCTGTCTCCAACAATGTCAACTCATTTCATTTGCATAACAAAGAACAAACCACCTCCTCATTCTACAGCACTTTTGCATCGATATCATATGGTGCCTGATCCAGAGCTCCCGTGAAGAGAAAATACTCAGGTATCTTTAAGTCCCCATGTAGTCATTTTAATTGGATTTTGAAATCATCACTTTATTTTTTAATACAACTCCAAAGTATATTTGTAATAAATTATTTCCCTGAGCCTCATTTGGTTCTAATTGTGTGGGCTTTAGAAACCAATTTTAATATATTTTTCCATCCAAACATTTGTATTCTTGTTAAAACCATTATGTGAGGCATCTAATTTCAGGTGTTTCTTTAAATGTTTGCTACATTAGGTCAGGATGGTCTGAATCCCACTCCATTACCCAGCTGGACAGTAATTGGTCTATTATTACCAATTAATCTGCCATGCATTTGGCCAAAGATAACATCGAACCCAAACAGGCTTTAATTCCAGATGCATACACAAAAAGGGCCTTATCTTAATTTGAACAATTTCAGAGTGGTATTTTAACCCTAAAAAAGGTTTATGTCACCAAAGACAGAAAGTTGGGGCATGAAACATTAGCAAAAGAAAGATACTGCGATAACATTCCAATCCCCAAAGAATATAAAAGGCAGCAAGATACCTTTAAAAATCTGTTTAGTTGTTTTCTGTCATTTAAGATATGCTCCCTCTCAGTAACCTTCATGTTCTGCTCCGGGACAAGACCGCAGCTTTCCTGAGTAGTTTTTGATACAAGCAAATAAGACTGATCAAGTTAATATGAACACAGCACCACTCATATACAGTACAGTAGTTAACGTACAAATTGCTGTGATTTCACGAGTGTTGCTGGACAAACGAGGTTTTTAAGGCACTCTTCTGTGTTTACATGTCTGCTACTCAGAAGCATCCTGCTAAACCTACAAGCTATCAGCGTTCTAACTACAGTCTCATAGAAAGACATTCCTATTCGTCGAAACCATCTTCAGCAGTAAACGGTGGGTCGCTGAGTACTTTGGCTTTTTCTGAATAAGGGAGATGACACAGACCAGGTGTATGGAGCTCATTAGACTCCGTAATGATGTTAGCATAGTGTAGGTAGGCTCATTCATTACAGTACAGTAATGATGTTAGCCTTTCTTCCTATGTGGTCTCCATTACACCCGAGATAAAGAGCAAGTACACCCTGTCTCTCTTCATTAAGATGAGCCCCAGTTCCTAAAGTAATATCACAGGCCTACAAAATATAATGCCCTGGCTGCAAATCCAACATTTTCTGAATCTTCAGTCTCAAAATAGATATTCAGACAAAAAGATCAAAAGTTTTGCAAAGCTCCAGCGCGGACCACATTCAGCACCTGTTTATTCTCTATGCAGTGTCTGGAACACAATGTAATATCACAAATCAGTCAATAAGGATCAATAAGGATCGCAGGCCTGATAATAAAATGCAGAAGTAGTAGTAGTACTAGGAGCATATTATTATATATGAAGGCTTTTGGAAGGTGACAACTTTACATTCAGTCGTTGCAACAAATTACCACAGGATTTCTTGACATCAACACAAATTCCGTATTAGAAAATCGTGACACGCACACGTAAAAGGCATGTTTTCGTGTACAGGACACAATTTTCTAGTGACTGTAAAAAGCCTTTTAGTTATTGTGCAGGACACGATTTTCTTAATGATTCATGTCATCTACGCATCTCGTTTTTATGTATATTACACAACTTTTTTCATTTTTTATCTTTCAGCAACAGCTTCAGATTTTTGTGTGTATTACATGAACATCTTTATAATGCATTTAATACAATACATTGGTTATTGATCCCGCATTTACTGTAGCCAGTTTGCATAAATACTGCAAGACATTTATTTGGAACACATTTGATATTTGAATGGATGGGAAGAATGAACAAATACATCATTTTCATTAGGTCCTGCAGAAAAAAGTGTCATGTACACGAAATGTGGTTGCCTACGATACAAGGTTCACCATAGGAAGAAAATCGTCTTCCACACACGAAGAAAATGCCTTTTACGTTTGCATGTCGCGACTTTCTAATATGGAATTCGTGTTGGTGTCACCATGATAACCACTCAGGTGTTGTTCTGAATGAAGTACAGTGAACGCATTGGTGTGACACGTTCGCATAGCCAACTCGTGGATGTTCCCCAAGAGTACATGCTCTTGAATGTGATCCACACATGCTCAGAAGCATCTGGAAGCTCCTTGGAATGTCGGATCCAAAGTGGCTCCCTATAGGGCCAAGCTCCATCACCAAATCAACGACCGACTGTTACACAGGCAAATGCACAAAGGTCAAAGAGGGGCTTATATTTACTGAGTATGTTATTAGCATTGGTACCAAATTAACTGCGAATAATGCTCTGCTTTTTAAGGATTAATGAGCCTGAAGCAGATGACCAGTGAATATAAATTCACCATCAAAAGGACAGTTACTACGCTTTGGACAGGCACAACAAAGCAAAAGGATTAACAATGTTTGTAGTTCTTAATTTTTATCAAGTTTAAATTGCTGGACAAACGTGTGACAGGGAAATGTTGTGTACCCTAAAACCGGTCAGACACAAAACAAAACGTGAACAAATATTTCCAACGCCATATATCCAGCATTTCCACTTCGGTGTCATCGATGGATGAGCACCGTTTGACTGTTTTAAGCTTACATCCCAGACACGTTCGTCCCGGTTTATGGGTTTTCAAGGGGAACCAACCTAGTTGAGGTCAGAGGTTGGTACAGGCTAAACATTCACATCAAAGACATCATATGGAACACAGCATTTTTTAAGACACAATGTGTCATACCTGGAACATTTATCCCATGAGAAGGATGTAATTGGTTACTATCTTTCGCACATGTGTTAGACTCCCGACTCTTATGAGTCCAGTTAAGAGAACATACATTACATGTGTCACAGAAGCGTGTAAAGCGCTGTCGCGATTAACTGGGTGAAATTGTGGGCAGCCGAGTGATAAACCACCCTGCAGCTGCTTGACAGGGCGAGATTTTACAGAAACTGGCCATTACAGCTATCACTTTAAAGGACATGGTCCTCGTTCTGTCTTGGATGAAAGAGGCCGACAGTGGCTCACTTATCAAGGAGAAAAGAGAGAGAGGGGGCTCGGGAAGAGAGAAGGCCCGTTTACTGTTAAGGTCAATGGGGTTCTTGGATGGAATTGTCTCGTGACACAAGAAGAAAAAAAGATTTAAGTACCCGAGATCCATTTTAATTTCTTTGTAAAAAAAAAAATCATTCTCCAGAATTTCACCTCTCCTCGAGTGTGTGGCGCCTCGCCCTTGCCGTAATCACCAGCGGGGCTCGTCTGGGTCGCTGCGCGAGGTGCGATTTTGATAAGCCAAGGGCATAGCCGCAGTGTCCTCTCCCACCAAACAGCTACACGAGTCCGTTGAGTAACAAGGGCTGGCTGCTTTAATGTCACCACTGTGTCATTACAGGGGAGGATCGAACTCGTGACCTTTCCGGTGTCATGCTGTTCTCGTACAGAAGCCTTATTAGGTCCTCATGTTAAAACCAAGCTTCTGGGCACCACACACACTGTAGCAGCATTTTGAGGTTGGAGAATGTACTGCGGGTGTTGCCTACTATCAAAGCCTGTACCATTAATATTATGGCATGCCATTCATTTAGAAAAGCATCGTATCCAGAAATACGACTGGGTTTGACACTGAGTTGGGATCGAGGTCAACGTGTTCCTCTAAGAACCTACGGCATCTGTGTTCGAGACAAGTGGGAAATCTCTCTCACACACACACATAAACACAAACACACACACAAACACACACACACTCACACACACACTCACACACACACACATGCGCTTAACACGTCTTAGGTTGCTTTCTGCACTTGAGGTGGGAGGAGATGCGAAAGCAATGCCCCATTTTATGACCACACGGGTCTAACAGCAATAACATTTCATTACCAGGAATCATTCATTGTAAATATGACCGAAGATATGAGGTGTGAACTCTTCAAGCGCTACCCTCAATGAGATAAACACAAACTATAAACACGATCTCCTGTTTCCAAGCACGGACACATTATGTATTGACACAGTGACGTGTCACTGAAGACCAGTGACATTTTATTTTTGAGCTAAATTAACGCCATCTCATGTTGACATGGTAGTTTTCAATGGACGACAGTCATCCATAAATGTTAATAACTACTTGGCAACTTTGAAATACCTCTGATTTAATCACTTAAATATTATATCTCAAGTATAATTTGTTTTGTTTTACTGTGCTGAGACATTCGGACAACTTATCTTTCAATGGGATGCCAATTACAGGCTAAAAAAGGGAGCGATTTCAAGCAAGAAAAAGCCGATTAGGATGATGAATGATTGATTGGTTGCTTCCGTTGGCCCATATTGGTTGCTTCTGTTGGCTCTCTAAAATAGCTTCCCTGTTATACCTCCCAAACACACATTGGGCACATTCTGATCATCAGACTTCCTGTGTGTGTATGTGTGTATTATGTGCTTAGGTTTCACAATATAAATGAGGACAAACATTTTCCCAAACTTCTGTTTAACTAGGACGTTTATTCATGTCCTCATTTTGAAAAATCTGTTAGCTTTAAGCTTAGGCTTAGGGCGTATCTTTAGGAATTATCATTAGGTTTTAGGGTATATTTTTGGGGTAACAATTTGGACTAGTGAATTCTTTTTAACGGAAAATCTGATATGTTTGTGTGTCTACATTTGTATTGTTAGATTTAACACGTGTGGACCCTGCCTATCACTGTCCTTAATCCTAAGTAACATTTTAAACTGATGTGTAGGGAGAACAGTTACAGTATACGAAGACATGCAAGTCCTCATCGACTCCATCTTCTTCCACTACACAGCACGCTACATTGGCCTTAGAGCTCACCTGCTGGTCCAGCTCACGGCACCGCAGTTACGATGGCAAGCTGCTAGCTTAGCAGGCACTTCAACCTCAACAGTCAGACTGCGCCACACTAGGCTGGAAACAGTGGCGGTCTGCTTGGAGACACAAATCATTCCGGCTAACTGTGAAGTCAGTTTGCTGTCAGTTCCTAACACAGGTTATCATGCACACACAGGTACAGTACAAGCACGATTTCACCCAAATGCACATGTTAGCAAGCAGGTGCACATACAATGATAACATGGAACATATGTTTGTAAAGTCAGGGTATATTGCACGAAACTACAAAACTGTGTGCAACCTTCAATGAATATATGGAATTTTATCAAATGACATCTAGGGGAATTTTTTTGGTACAACAGATGAATACAGGTATCAGGTAACCCTTACCATAAATCATATGTCCTGGTGCTAGATAGTTTGGTACAGTATATAAAAGATAATTAGACACTTTTTATGGGTTCAAAATGGTTTAAATCGTTGTTCTTTAACCTGTTATAATCCTGTTATAATCCTGTTATAATCCTTACATATCAGAGTGGGTATTATTCTTAAAAGCAGTCCCAAAGACAACAATGCCTCACAATGTTCTTACAGTCAGGTGTGGCAGCTATAAAAGCACGTCGTTGTTTAACTGAGCATTTTATGGCGCCTGTCTGACACTATGATTCAGTGGAGCTGTTCAGCCTTCGGCTCTGGGCTTTAAATGAGAACACATTGAGTTCAGCAGCGCAGGCCTAATTATAGGTGGATATTACTCTGGGTAATGTCATGTGGCAAACTGTAATGACGAGTGTAGGATTTGGCCTGGTGAAGAATGGTTCTCTCTAGGTAACTATCTCGGCGAGGGCCACAGGGCCAGAGGGCTCCATTTCTTGGCATATGACACTGATAAATATTGTCCGTGATACACACCCACACATGCGCACGCAAATGCAGAAGTGTGTGCATGCAAGGAGTCAAGAAGCAAACCCACCCACTCACATTGGGCACTGTGAAGGTAGGAATCCACAAACCTCTCACACACACACACACACACACACACACACACAATTCCCTTTGTTTCATGCTCAAAAATAGCTGGAACAGCTGTCAGGGGCGTGCAGCGAGGCAAAGTAACTCGATATGTCCCACGGTGCTGTTTTCCATGAGACTGAGTCCCATGTTCCAAGCAGCGTCCTATTCCCTCACAACAGTGGCATACATAGGACCGTAAAGGCTGTGTCCACCCGAACTCATAAAGCACAGCGCAGGAAATAGGGGTCAATTTCAGCATTTAAGGTGCTGTTCAACCTGGCCTGCCACGTGTCCTTTGTCACAGATGTAATTTTCCAGGTTAGTCAGTCATAATCAGATGATAAAAATGGCGTTACCCCAAAAGCGGCAATTTTTTTTTTTTGCTAAAACAATTCTCATGGTTGGACAGACACTTTGTCAGGTACAAACACTAGTTACATTATTCAAAATCCTGAAATTATGCATATACAAAAAAATGTATCACTCACATTTGATATTACCAACTATACGTTTTGTTTATTTTTTATGAATATTTGAATACATTTCATCCATAGCCAACGCACATTTGTCTATTCAAAGTTGTTCCTTATGTACCATATCAGTATGACCCATTTTCTTAATAACAGTAGGAGCTAAAAACACAACCAATATGGGCAATATATGCAGTGGAGCCTTAAGGCTTTCTGCTCTTTAAAACCTTATGGGCAATCAACTCTGTTCCACGAGACTCTTGACTTTAGTCGCACCACTGGTATTTAAAAGAGATTATTTTTAATTCCTATATATTTACACAGAAATGGTGGTAAGTGATGCATTTTGACTATAACGAGCTGCTTGGACAAATTCCTGATGTTTTGAAAGGATAAAAAACGGGGATTCTAAATTATAATGTCACCTCTATGAGGTGATTTTAGGGTAACACAAAGTGGGCAGGCAAGGTGACAATCAGACTGACGGGCAAGAAGGCAGGAATGTGATGTGTTAGCCATCAAGGACTCAGAGGGATTTAGATGTGTCGTCGCCTGTCAGGCCTCGATGCTCCTGGGATGATGTGTGTGATACCATTACGGTGAGATCCCAGCCGCTTTTTGTTGATCCAGAGAATGCACGTCATCACGACGGAATAACTCGCTACTTAAAAGTGAGGACAACACGCCAATGCCAGTGCTGGTGAATTAACTGAGGGATACGTTCACTGAGGTTTTGCATAACTTACAGAGGAAATATGACAGTGTGCAGCATGCATGATGTTCACTTTCTACAGAAAAAAGTATCTGTGCATAAAATTGTATGACCTTTGACCTATATCTACTGAGTATCACCAATCAAATAAGAGCGGGATGAAATGCAAAATTAATTGCGATCTGTCCTCCAACACATTTAATTAATCCCAAACAACAACACATTTTTCCAATTTGGTTTGATCGTGGAAGTCGATACCAGGGGTGAAAGAAAACACCGCCCGACAGTTGATTGGGTTATGCAAATTAGCCGCATTAATAATAGGATTTAACCCCCCCACCTCCCTCTGCATACCTTAGACGTGAGTAGTGTGGTTCTAATTTTAATTAGATTGGATTTACCTAACGATTTTCCATTAACTGGGTCCCCAACGAGCCTTCACAGATAGCGTCAACTACTTCCCTGATGCCCAGAAGGCCAATAAAGCCTGGTGGCGTCACTCCTTTCTGGCTGCCAGTAGCCGGTCTAATCAGAGTCATAACGGCTTGTGGGCGATGAAGCCACTTCAACAAAATTGCCCGATTATCAACAGACAAGAAATGATATGATAGATGTGTTGTCACCGATCAAAGATTCCAGAACAAGCGCCATTAAGCCCATGTTGGTAACAATGGCACTTGACCTGATAATATGAGCCTCCTTTTTAGTCCGAACACGATGTTACACCTAATGGTTGGGTCATTTGTCTTGAGTAGCCATTACTTAGTATTCTGGTACTTCATATAGTGCCGTATTTGAGACACGGTGAGATAGACAGAAGATCGTGTACACACAGTTTGGTGTGTCTTGGGAAGTGCACGCTATTCATAATAAGCAGTCAACAGAGGTCCATCATAATCTTCTTCAAGTTCACTGAACAGCGAAAGCAATTCGAAGTCTGAACACATCATTTTAATGTTTTGCGCTCAATGTAGAAGTAAACAACATTTATTTTGCCTTCAGTGTTATCTCTCCCCTAACTCTTCAGCACTTCTGCACAGGCACAGTGGGGGGCATATTGTTTAACACGGATGAAAGCTCTTCAATCTGGATAGAAAGTTACTACAGCAGGATAACCCAGAGCCAATAGGGCTGTTACTATCTGTTCAGTACCATCTTTTGACATACTTTGTACAGAGTTGACGTGTTTTATTCGTGATCTGGGGCAATTTCAAACATATTCCCCGCCTATCACATCCTGTCCTGTCCCGTAGCCTATAGACAGCGACAGTCTCTCAGGCTGACCTAAAAACAACTCTGTAAGGACCAGACGATTGAGACACGGGCCACGCCATCAAATATTTACCAAAACTCTGTACCAATCACCACACATGGGGCATGTTTTGGCATGAAGCCTTTGAAAAGCATCTGTGCACTGTAGCGCCTCTTCAGTAGTCGCCCCTCCCTCCGAATAGGAGGATATGTGGAGAAAAAAATGAGTGTTTCCCTTCTTCTCATGCCCTCGATTCAGTTGAATGAATATATAGGGCAGAATTGCATAATTTTTTAAAATAAACTTTTGAGCAGAAAACATGAGAGCCTTTTTACATATGTATGCTCATGCACAATAACTAATATTGCCAGCAACAGTAAACACCATACACCCCCCCCCACACACACACACAGACACGCACGCACACACGCACACACACTCACACACACAAGTGTCCTTAGTTGTAAAAACATTCCACTGCACTGACACTTAAATGCTCTACTTTGCTCTCTGGTTTTAAGGATTACTTAGCATTCTTATGAAACGTTTCGCAAGAGATGCTATCTGATCACTGCACCTGCAAAGAACCCAGCTGTGTATACTGTATGTCACTTCATTGGGGAGCGACTTTACAACTTATTCCATTCAAATTCCTAAGTATCACCTCAGATGGCAGAATGTATTAATATCTTTATTACTTCATTTCATAATATTGTCTTGAATGTGTAACTGAGTGCTATCTTCCAATTGTTATGCCTTTGACCAGGCAGTCATTTTAAATGAGAAAGGGTCCTCAATGGTTCAGTAAAGGTGAAATAGAAATACATGTATATATGACCCAAGAAGGAAAATACATAGCATAATGGTGATATATTGTCACTAATAATCATTTCCCCCTGCTTCTTTTCATTCTAGCCAAGCTTTTACTGATCAATGAAGAGCACTACTCCTGTTGGCCACAGAGAGGAGCTTCTCAACTCTGATCACAAAGTTGGGCAGAAGGAGAAATAGCTGATGCAATATTTCCAAATGAGAGAACTTGTAAACATGTCACATACAGTTGTTAAAAATGATAATATAAAGGGGAGAGTTGCAGTTAGCTACACAATGAACCCAATTCCCATATGTGCACAGAGAGTGGGAGAAGAGAAATCTCTGACACACAGAGTGGGACAATTCTCCCTCAATCAGCAGAAGTCATGGCCTAATGCTACATTAAATCCTTCATAAATTGGACAGCATATTAGACATTGGTTGTCAACATTAACCATTAAATGTGCATATTTACTGATTTGTTGCAACCTGTTCTACTTCACGTTCACTCCAACTGCATTGTAAAATCACAGAAAAATGTATTCGGCTGCCTCTTTGGGAAAACCTTCCAACAACACAATCTTACTGCGGTAGAATTGAGGCCACTATCCCAGTATATGTAGCCCATGCAACTGATTCCATCTGGCCAATAAATATGTATCGGACCAAACCATTTGATTATTTGACGCCAGTTAGCATTTGGTTCCCTTAACAAAACATGAATAAAGCAGTGTGAATTTGGCTTCATTGCAGTCACATCAAAACAAAATGTAATTGACAGAACAATTTCTTATATCATTGTTAGTGGTCCTTCAGTGACTAGACTGCTAAAATAGACTGGTGGTGTGCCCTTTCCTAAATTAGACATGAATCTCCTAGGGATTTAGTCTTGCGATTCGACTTAATTCTCTTTACTGCCCAGTAATTTTATTCATAGACTCCATCCTTGCCCTAGCTTCAAGAGAGAAAGCACAAGTGCTAATCTTAACTAGTTGCCTCATTGTTGCTATAAGGAAAGTTATGTTTGCAAGTACGCTTTGACCAAGAAAACATTGGCCTTGTCTTGGGAAAAAACTAAAGGGATGTATGTGCTATGACAGTGTGACCATTTTATCCAGTTGGCAACATCTAAGAGGGGGATGGTGTTGGCTATCTACTAGGAGGATGAGTCAAAATGTTTTCTACTTGCAACACACACAAATTAGTAGCATACTACTGAATGATGCAATTTAGGTTAGCAGTACATTGATTAGACCAAAGTGTTTATTGAACCTCAGTGTGACTTTAGTCTTCTTGTTGTGTTGAGTGTATGATGGCACAGGCTGAGAATAACATCTTATAGAGCAAACCCAACCATTACAATATAGATCAAAATATGGATTTTTGTCTGAGCTTAACCTCCCCAGTGATTTCAACCCACGTATCTCCACTGCTTTTGGGTTCCATGTAGAACCCTCGGAGAAGCAATTATCACATGCCACAGTTAGCAGAGCATGGTGCTTACACCTCGAAGTTTGTGAGTTTGAATCCCACGGTAGACCACAACAAGCATTTTATGAAAATGTACACACTACTGTAGGTTGCTCTGGATAAAAGCGTATGTTAAATTATTAATGTTAAATGACCTTCAAAAAGTGTTCCCAGAGGGACAGTTGTATAACTATTTTAGTTTGTAGTTAGAACCTTTTTTCTGCATTGGCACTTTGCTGGAGGATTGACTGCTGAGGCAGCTTGTTGACATATTGAGGTGATTAGTTGAAGTTGACATTTGTTGATCCAGCCTTTCTTCCGCTGACACCATGCTGTCAAAAAAGGTCTTCAGTCAACTGCACCAGTCTGCTTCTCCAGAAGCAGTATATATGGACTCATTTGGCTACTTTCCATAATCCTTAATACTTTTCAACATGGCCTCTATTTAAGGACCATTTCACACACTCATAATTTCATCCATTTTAATACCAGCTTATCTAGACAACTTGAGATTGTCTTGTCTGAGAACCGATACTGTGGTAGACCCATACTTGTCTTTACCTGTATCCTCTCCATTCTGCCCCCCCCCCCCACCCGGTACCTAATCGTCTCCTCCCACAAGGCATAGGGATGGTTTACCTACCAGTGCGTCGGGCTGGACCTCCTTGCCCCTGGCGGGCCCAGCAGCCCTGATAAGATCCTGTGTCCTGTCATTGGGATTGATGGGGCATGAGACAGGGTACGGTGGGGTGAGACGAGGCGGCGGCAATGGGCATGTGAGCGACGGGCTGGGTCACGGGGAAGCGCACGCGTGTCTAAGACTGGCCTGTCAGTAGGGTGACCTCCATTGACCTCACACTGTTGCTGCGCTGCAGGCTGGGCGGATGGCTACACACACCACGAATAGAGGGTGTACCTGGAGGGCTCTGGGACTACCTGGGGATACAGATAGAGATAGAGGGATGGGTAAAGATGGGAAAATAAAAGTGAGCGCCCGGGACAGTCTATCTATCTGTGATTCATGAGGCGACTGACTCATTAATGTCAGACCTGGCATCTTGAGAAACGCGCAAGCCATACATTGAGCTATTTTATCTGTCTAACTCACATCCATCTTACTGTCAGGGACTTTGCGAACACATATGGAACGTACAGCACAGCATGCCGTTATTTGAATAAATAAACGTAAAATCAATTACTAGAGCTATTACTATAATGCAATGCCTTATAATCCTGTTTGAATGTGGGGCATTTTCTCCTGAGTTACATCCTAGCCCCCCCAAGCCACAGATAGAGAAGACAACAAGTAATTAGATTCCCCCTTCATTTGGGGAAGTACCATAAGGCCAAAAAGGACACCTACAGTGATTATTATCAGTACAAGCATACAGATCCCACTTAGCCCGCAAGAGGACTTCCAAGTCATTAATTTACTTTTAATTGGCTAAAGCGAAGTGGACAAACCACCACAAGACAGCTAACAGGAGAATCTTCCAATGTGACTACCTCAGACTGCTTCACTATTGTTACACACGTGTGCATGGACGCGTGACCCAGCGCGTGCACGTGTGTGCAATTGAACAATGGCCGGGATGAGAGGAAGCGGGCATGTCTTTCAGTCTCCTAACTCCACTCACTGCCAGGCAGCTTGGATGGGGGTAATTATCCGGACAACATGGTTTGGTTCCTCCTGGGCTTTGCTGGGCGTCCGCAGGGCTCTTTCACTCGTCCGCTCTGCCCTGACACAAGAGGAAAGAGCAGGGCTGCGGCATTCAACACAGCTTTATTATGTTCCTCTGATAAGCCAAATATGAAGGGCTGTGTGCGTGTGCGCCGCAGCGGATCACGGACGCCTGCTGCTTTATTTTCACATTTATTATGTGGGCCCGTCTGCCATCTTGATACGGGAATCTCATAACTCGTGCTAGCTACAACACCAACAGCCTAATCAAGACTGCTCCGATCTGCTCCTCTCTGCACACTAGAGTTAAACAATTTTCAGAGGAAGTCCTCATTGGTCAGTGCTGAAGTTTAATCTTGTGTAAATGTGGATTTATGAAACCCAATGAATGGTAAACAACTGAATCTGGCAGGGAGGTGGAATGTGATTGCATTCAACTGGTGTGTTTCTAGCATGAATCTGATACTCCCAGGCTCGGTGGTGGCATCTGATTGGCTGTGTAGTAGGGGAGGTGCCAAATGTCAAATTGTCAAATAAATAAAATGTATAGCTAGTAATCTTTGGCTCTGTTAAAACGTAGGGTAAGAATAAATAATATGCCAGAGGCATAATGTCAACAATGGAATATTGATAGCATGCATGAAAAAAATTATCATGTGGTGTGTTGACAGAAACTATACCTATTTAAAGTAGTTATATAAATTAGCATTAGTTGAACGGCACTCTTTCAGCGGCAAGCTGTACATTTTGCCTACCTGGGTTGTCAAATGTGTAATCATAGTTAGCTAAACTAAAACAGGTCTTTTATGTTTAGCGTTAAAACTTTTTACATATGAATATGCCACTTGTGAGACTGCATCCTGGCTGTAGCTAAATTTGGTAACCTCGGCAACAATGTAGTATTTTGTGCCTATTCAAGCCTATGGTACTTTTTGTCTCATTGAAATGTATTTGGAGCTCCTTTCATGGAGTTCATATGATAGCTTTTAACATTTAGGAGCAGGCTAAAGAAATAATAATAATAGTAATAAGACTATGCGAGAAATGTAGAGCTGTGCTTTTTCTTTTGCCAGCATGACTAATTATACAAATAGGCTATGTAACAATGGACAATGTTCGAGCTAGTTCAAATACTGCATTGGATTTGGATGTCTGACAGCAGTATCTGTGCTGGGAAAAATCTGCAGAAATTGAGATATTTCAGCTTTAACATAAGAGCTGGAGATCAGGGTAATTTTTCCAATGCCACCATCTACCATGGTGACATTGTAACTAGTGAAATCTTTTTTTGTCAATGTGGTAGGTTGCAGAGACTACCACTGGCTTTAAGGCCCTGATATTTTCGGGAACTATCTTTGACCACATGGCACTAATTTAAACGTATTATATCTTTAATGTCCCTAAGCTCGACTGTGTCAGTAGTTCCAAGGATGTGCAAACTCAGAACTGTGATAGTTTCTCTCAAACACATAATGATTTGACTTGAAACCAGAAGCATGCTACCAGTTGAAATGTGTTTGAAAAACCTTAGCCTCAACTTATTTTTTTTATTTTTATTTTCAGAAATAAGTACTTTTAGCACATACTTTTATCTTTTTCCCTAGTGAGTTTGGGCATTGCATTAATTCAGTTTTTGGAGGTGAATGCATAATCACTGAATTACACACAGAGAAAGCACAGAGATCAGATGAATTTTGAGACTGAGCGCTACTTTCACCATCTGGCATTTATCGATATGTTTCTAAGCAAAGAAAATGAAAAGCAATGTTAGATCTGTTCAAGTTCCTCATATAATGCTGTTTGTCTAATTTAGTGATGGAGAAGGAGTTGGATGTTATACTACTTCGTATTCCAAATCTATCAGAAATAAAGTTTTGTCAAAACAATTGGAGATAATGTTAGGTACTATGTGTCCACTTGAAAATGAGTTGCTCTCAATTCCTGAGAATTCACTCGACAGCACACAGAGACAAAGCCATGCCGCAGAGCTATAACAGGGACACACAGCTCCCCTCCAACACAATCCAATTTAATTTCAGATAAGTATCGCACGCAATCTTTCAAGACGCTTGATGTGCCCACTATAGCTCACTGTGTCAACTTAGGAACTACTTCATTTAACAAGGTATAGTAGAAATATACACTACAACGCTGAAAATGAAATATTAGAACAATTTGGATGACTGGCTTTGCACCTGGGTTCCCTCCTCATTAGAGGACTATGTTAGCTTAGCCTTCAGAGCTACAGCCTAGTTGTTTGCTTGCTAACATAGGTTTTGGGAAATGCATGAACATAGGACTATGTTAGTCTAGTCTTCAGAGCTACAGCCTAGGTGTTTGCATGCTAACGTACAGTAGGTCTTGGGAAATGTATGTACATAGGACTATGTTCCTGCTTTAAACCTTTCAATCAATGCTTTATACCCGGGCTATCACTGCTTCATATCTGGGCCATCACTGCTTTATACCCGGGCCATCCGTTGCAAGGACAAAGGGGCTCAAATTCAAAAGCTGCACTAAAAGCTTCTTTACTGGTTTATCAGGAGACACTGTCTGCTAAATGTAAAAAATGTAAAGCTTTATATTTTACAGCAAATGTTCCAACTTTGCCAAGCTGGCTGTTGTTCTTAGTTGTTCTTTTAGTGGGTAATGTTAGAGTCAAAGTCACAGTTGTGCTCATAAGTTTGCATACCTTGGAAGAAATTGTGAAATTTTGATCATGTCTTTTATTTAAGGATAGTGATCATATGAAGCCATTTATTATCACATAGTTGTTTGGCTGCTTTTTGAATGTGTATCCCATAAGAAATAAAAGACATGTTTCGCCTGTAAAGAATGTTTTCTTTACAAATGGTACATATATTTTCAATTCTCCAAGGGTATGCAAACTTTTGAGAACAAGTGTAGGTTTAGGATTAGGTAAACATTAGGGTTCTTTTCTCAAGCATGCTGATATATTTGATATTTTAATTAATAATGCAGAAGAATGGGCGGAGTTGCTTAAAAATCAGCCTGATAGGCCTCATTGCCTCCAAGGTGCCTTACTCCTGGTACCATCCCTGCTTTATAGCCATTCTATACTTGCTTAGCTGAAAATAAAGTACAGCTTACAGTGTCTGTAGATGTTATCATACTCTATACTAATGCCTGTCTCCATACTGGCTATCTCCTGAATTTTACTGCTGGAGTTTCAGTTGCACATAACAAACAACTCTACAGTACT
Source organism: Esox niger (assembly GCA_016801105.1). Classification (NCBI taxonomy): domain Eukaryota; kingdom Metazoa; phylum Chordata; class Actinopteri; order Esociformes; family Esocidae; genus Esox; species Esox niger. Next base: position 13,858 of record JACXGJ010002652.1, on the reverse strand, counting down.
CTTGTCAGACCAATCTATTCCCTGTTGTGATGAAACTAAGTTAAAGTATTACAGCAAGGTCAACCTGGATTCACCTAGACTTTGAGACATACATTCTTTTAATGAGCTTGAGTTGTTTGCACTTCAGTCTCTAACAAGAAGCATTAAAGATTGATCCTCAAACCCATAAACTTGATTTTAGATTCAACCCACATCCAATTAGCTATTGCAGAATAGAGAACACTTTCTGCCACGCCAGGTTATTCAGTATAGCAATAAAATCTGATTAAAATAACTGATAAAACAATGCCTAGTATCACGTTAGGGACTGCGAAGAGACACACAGATTATGTTTAGTATTATCTCTTACAATATTATAGTGTTTTACTATGTTGTTTTGGTATTGAGTACATAGAGTAACAGTCAAAGGTTTGGTCGGCATACCCATTAACTTGAACGGGTGTGTCCAAACCTTTGACTGGTACTGTATGTATGTTATTCATTTGATTATTAGATATTCTTAAAGATAACTTTTGTTTTCGCTGTGACTAATGAGATTCTATACCAAATATTAAAACCCCGCATGACTGCAAAATGTAGATTTTGTGTGTCTATATATAAATGGACCAGGAAGTGTTTTAGCGTGTTGCCATCTAGTTGCATGGAGATATTGGGCCTGATTCACCAACACAGATTAAATCTAGTCATGGACTAAAATGTATCTGTGTCCCAGTATGTTGGACATTGCATGCACAGATTGAGTTTATTTAAGAAATGCAGCCAACATCACAGCAATCCTGTCAAATATCCTAATAACTAAGTATGTGTCTTATTTTAAAATAGTTGGTTCCACTCTAAGTGCACACACACACACGCACAAACGCGCGCACACACACACACACACACACACACACACACACACACACACACACACACACACACACACACACACACACACACACACACACACACACACACACACACACACAGTGCTTTTGTAAAATATTCAAAACTGTTCACTTTTCAACCATAATGTGATGCTGTGGACATTTATTTTTTTCATTTACGCACAATATGCCAAGAAGATTCAATGATCTGATCGTTTTCAGTCTTTTTTGCAATAACAAATTTAAAAAAAAATCTTTTGAAATGTGGGCCAAAATCTTGAAAAAACCTGGGAATATGTTATGTGGATAAGTACTGTATTGCGACCATTTGTTTCGTTCTTTGTAGAAACACCTCGGTCAGCAAACACAGCTTTGTACAATATATAATATACAACCCTCTATTAGTATTGAAACTGAAGCCAGTGAAGCAAATGTTATTTTGTCTTCATATTGTTAAGCTTTGGATTTAATATTCAATATTTACTATGTTCAGGGACATTTACATTTAACAGGTGTTTCTTATTAGCCAGTTGTTTTCCATGACATCATTTGTGCAGGGATAATGTAGACAGGAATGTCTAGTCTTGATTCTAAAACATCTGAAACACTGCCCAAATCTTAGGCTTATTAAAAACAACAATTTGGAATATTATTAAAAAGAATACTCAAGTTAGATTTCCCCAGTAAAATGGCACAGGCTTAACCGCGAAGTGCAAACTACTTGTTAACCTCAAAAACAGGATGGCCAGGTTAGTTTGCTAAAAAGTACTTAACATAAAACAAGTCACCAAGTCTAAATAACAAATAATTGGTTGCGGAAATATATACCATCATTTTGATCATCAAATAATTTTTAGATACAGTACAACGTTAACTAGCAAGTTAATATTGGGGGGAGCCCACCGACTTTTAGTAAGTTAACGTTAGCATTTGTATATATTTTTTGGAATTTGCTAGGTAATTGTAACGTTACCTAGCATCTGTGAAACTGTATTTGATAACATTGTGATGTGAGCCATGTTGTCATATTTCAGAAGAAATTGTAATTAGCCTGTTAAAGTAATTAGCCCCATTCAAATTCCAGTCATTGGCATGATAGAATATCACTGAGCATGGTAACAATGCAATCGAGTGATGGATGTGCAACATACGAATAGCAATGAATAATGGCAGGAAAAATAAAACTGCCCAAATACACGTTCCACCACCTCATCTGAGAAAAATGTTGGAGGGGGTATTATGGCATAGAATGGCTGCCACTGGTATTGCTTCTCATCCTTCATTGGCTCCCTTGTGTTCATTTACATTTGCAGCAGAATTAATTCTGAAGCGTACAGAAACATATATTCTGCTCAAGGACAAGCAAAATCCAAACTCATTGGATGGCACTTCATAGCAACCAGGGGAGATTTTCAGCACCAAAAAGTGGAAAGTTCTTGACTGGCCAAGTCATTCTCGTAATCCAACTTAACATGCCTATAATTTTCTGACAATGAGATTTATGGCAAGAGACCTCTAAACAAGATGGTATATGCCGGACAGAGCCTCGTCTAGTGGGATCTTTTAGGTTACAATCTTCAGGCAGTTACTGCATGCAAATGATATGCAACCATAGGTGGTTTGTTTGGACATTGTATTAAACTGTTCCAATACTTTCGGTTCCCTGTCAAAACTATTGAGTGTTTGAATTCAAATCCTACGGAAAAGCTAACTGTCCCAATAATTACGTCGGACACGCATGCATCCATGCACGTGCCAGTGTCAAGCCTTGTTCAAAGGAATACAGTAATTATGTTCAATTATATTTGTCCAAATACCCTTCCCCAGCAACGGCCCTACTGGTGTCTGAATGAGGCTGCTTGGTTGAGGCCTATGGGCTAGGCGTCATTTCACATTATGAAAAATGACCTTTGCTGTCCCCTCATCTAACAGCAAGAGTCCTTGTCTTAATCAAAGATGATTGGTTCAATTTACTTCCCTTTGCCTTCCCCTCTCTTTGGTGGAGCAGAAGACTGGAACACCCAAGAGGTCAAGCTCAAGGAATTTGCTCCTGTCACCATCCTCACGCTGACCTTGTTATCTAGGTACACTGTCTGCATGCCTTGCAGTGTGTTCCTACCGTGCAGGGAAGAAGTTTAGCTAAGTGTTTTTTTTTCTTTATAAAAGCCATTTCTGAACAACAGTAACTGTGTAGAACTGTTGCAATGTGACTACACTCACTCAATCTGCCGTTTGCACAGTAGTCAAGGGATGAATTGATGTGCAAAGTAAAACACGACATAAAGGAGAGTGATGTGAATACTGATAGTGGAACTGTGCTGATATCCCAGACACCTAGCATCTCCGACATCTAACACATGTTGGCAGGTGTGTGTTGGGGGTGCAGAGCAGAACACACTCATTTGTATGTTGTTGTGTGGAAGTCGTGTGTGTGTGTGTGTCACCTCTAGCCTCTCAGGTTTCTCTTTGTTATATGTGACTGCAGAGCAGATAAACTGCACCATGCGTCAGAAGTGACAGCTGCTGATAAAACAGTCACAAATAACTTGTCTTCATGACACTGTCAAGAGCGAAAGAAATCGCTTGCAGTTTATTCTCTTCTCTTTAAATACAGCTGCCTCATGAGGATTCATGAGGTGTGTAATGAGAATGAAGACAGGGAGTTGACATGTAAATGCTTTGTTTCCCTCCAATGTGCCCAAAACATCAATATCTTACTCTTCATTTTATTATTTATTACTTTTTTATTCTTTATTTGTGAAAACTCTTTATTGAATGCTTAAGAATCTACTTCTAGGTTCACATAACGACTCCTACAACAAATACAGATCACATTTCAACTCAATGTGTAGCAGAACTGCCGAGTGAGAAACATTACAAAAATAGATAATTTGTGATCGTAATTTCACCCAAATCCATCCATCCATGAATAATCAAATTTTTTGGAGAAAATGGTCTTCAACTGTGTGAAACGATATTGTGAAAATGAAATTGCCTATAATTTGGACATCACATGGTATGATCAGAGAGGAAGCGTTTAATTATGAATTTATAAATGTTTACAAGATTTCTTTTGACTATTCCATATCAGCACCAACAAAATTTTCCATCTTCTACATGAACCTGCAAAACAATCACTTTTTAAATAATTAACCAAAAGTACAGTGGTACCTAATTATCCAAAGGCTCCAGATTGCATAAATTGCGTTTGGTCTTTAGTCAGATGCTGTGACCACTGAGGGGACACTATTTTCCCCACCAAAGTTTTACACCAAAAGACATTAGCACTCCACTGAACAATAAATGTATTAATTTGAATTCTCCCCAAAATTGACCACATCCTGAATATTAAATGTACGTACAGCTATACAATTGTTCAGATAAGTTTGCATACCCTGGCAGAAATTGTGAAACTTTGGCACTGATTTTGAAAATATGACTGATCATGCAAAAAACTATCTTTCATTTAAGGATAGTGATCCTATGAATCCATTTATTATCACATAGTTGTTTGGCTCCTTTATAACTCATAGTGAGAAAAGAAATCTCCCAAATGACCCTGAGGAAACGTTTACATACCTTTGAATGTACAGACACACAAGGTGACACAGACCGGTTAAAATGGCAAGTTTAATTTCCCACACCTGTGGCTTTTTAAAATGCAATTAGTGTCTATATTAAGAGTCAATGAGTTTGTTAGCTCTCATGTGGATGCACTGAGCAGGCTAGATACTGAGCCATGGGGAGCAGTAAAGAACTGTCAAAAGATGTGCGTAACAAGTTAATAGAACTTTATACAGATGGAAAAGGATATAAAAAGAAATCCAAAACCTTGCAAATGCCAGTCAGTACGGTTCAATCACTTATTAAGAAGTGGAAAATGTGGGGATCTCTTGATACCAAGCCAAGGTCAGGTAGACCAAGAAAGATCTCAGCCAAAACTGCAAGAAGAATTGTTCAGGATACAAAGAAAAACCCACAGGTAACCTTAGGAGAAATACAGGCTGCTCTGGGAAAAGACGATGTGATTGCTTCAAGAAACACAAGGAGCTGCATGGTCGAGTTGGCAGAAAGAAGCCTTTACTGTGCCAATACCACAAAAAAGCCTGGTAACATAATGCCCAAAAACACCCGGACATGCCTCATGGCTTCTGGCAGATTGTAATTTGGAGTGACGAGACCTAAATAGAGCTTTATGGTCACAACCATGAGCACTGTTTGGAGAGGGGTCAACAAGTCCTATAGTGAACAGAATACCATCCCCACTGTGAAGCATGGTGGTGGTTCACTGATTTTTTTGTGGATGTGAGCTCTAAATTCAAGGGAAATCTTGTGAAAATTGATGGCAAGATGAATGCTGCATGTTATCAAAAACTACTGGCAGACAATCTGCATACTTTAGCATGAAAGCTGTGCATGGGAAACTCTTGGACTTTTCAGCTTGACAATGGCCCTAAGCACAAGGCAAAGTTGACACAAGCTGCACCTATGTAATGATAAGGTTGTTTCATCAGCTACTTGATATGTCACACCTGTCAGGTGTATAAACTATCTACATTAATTGAGAAAGTTATGTTAAATCTAAAAGTTTTGTTAATTTATTTGTGCACAAAATTTGAGAGATATACACCATTTCTATGTGTATTTACAGCATGATTACTACCATGTCATTTCAGCTCATTTCAGCTCATGACACTTACATGTTTAATTCACATTATATTTCAGTGCACGTACAGTAACAGTTCTATGGTTTTAAATTTGGTATCACTTTAGGAATAGGATAAATATACTATGTTCTCTAAAAGATGAAAAACGCATAATTTCATAATAATTTAAACCATAAAGCCATCACAGACTAAATTAATATATCATCACTATTTTAAGCAAAAATGTCAGATGCTTAAACATTGACCTACAAAAAAGTGATATAAGTGTGTGTGCTTGCATACGTTCATACATTTACTTAAACATGAACAGGTGTGTGCATTTGCAAAACACCAACTGATTGCATTACATTGTTCATGGACTAATCTACTGTAAAGTCATTAACTACAATGTGTTGATTGTCACCTGACCTTTTCGAGATTCATTATTCAATACAGTTTGTAATGCTTTAGTGTACACCAGTCGCCCAGGGCGACCAACGCCTTGCATCAGGTACCAAACCCAACTCACACAATCCTTTACCAATTAACTGAAAGCTAATCAAATTGATTTATGCAAAATGAAATGCTGCCATCCCAACTGAACCAAAAAATTTAGAGCCACAAGTTGGATGAAAATGATATAATAATAGTACAAGAACGAACTGAAATTAAGGAGCACAAACACTGCGCAATGACTTAAAGGTTCTTAAAATCAAGACACAAAAAGCACCTTTGCCGCACCTCAAAGTCTGTGAGTCTGTGTGTTGAGGACATCGAGACTGGGCCACACTGTCAAGTCGGCAAGTGCACATGGAACAAGTCCAATGAGAACTGTGTGCAACGCAACTGTTTTGTTTGCCGGTCTGGCTAACACAATCCCCCAAAGCTGTGTGCCGACTGTTGGGTAGAAGTATGAAGTTTGAGCAAGATGTATAGATGCATGACTTTTCTCTATTTGATCAAATAGTCACTTTTGTTATTCATGTAGGCTACTGTAAATCATCCTTTGATCATCCTTTTACTCTGCTAATAGAATTTACAAATAAAATTAATGGAATTATTCACTGCAATGTTTTTACCTGAAGAGAAGGCCGTGAAGGGCAGTTAGAAGCTGTATTAGTGTGGATTGTGTGTGCGTAATAATTAGAAGTCCAGGGTGATGTGATGAGGAATAGGTGTGCTTAGTAGTGGAGAGTCCGGGGTGTTCCGGGAATGCGGAGCTAGCAGCCGGAGGTTGGCGTGATCACGGGAGGCATTGTGACTGTGAAGACTACTGTAAATCATCCTTTATTTATTGTTATCAAATGTATCATGTTTAACAAGCAACTGCGCTTTAGGCCTATGTAGGGCAATTCATCCGGATATCCTTTGATCGTTGCAAACTGGTCGATAATTTCTGTTAGTTTACCTTGTACATCATCAAAATGAGATCAAAATGAAAACTACATTCTAATGGATTTATTTTTGAATAATTTAAATGTGGTGTAATTTTCATTTTGTAGGGCCTAATAAACAAATGAAAATATTTTAACCTGTGTTCTTGGAAATAATCGTTCAATGTACTCTCATAGCTTTTATCTATCATAAGATTTTTTATTTACCATTTGACTCTAATCTTGCCAACTGGAATACCCGCAAACTGGACCTTTTGTCTAATCTCACAGGTGCTTTATTCTATCATTCAGATTTTTCATGACTTTGTCAGTCAATCACTTTGTCAATCCAATTTGTTCCTAATGACTTCATAGTATCATTGTTTTCAGTTTCTGTTTTAATAAGTGCTTTTTAAAAATACAAATGTGTTGGGGTCCTTGGGGACCCCAGTCAAAAGCTCCCAGTTCCGCCAATGCTTTTAATAAATTGAACAATTTATTGAGTTAATGTTTCCCATAGGTCGTAATTAAAATTATCACAAACTATCAGGGGGGTAGGGGCACTCTGTCAATCATTTTGAAGGAGACAGACACAGATGCAGCAGACACAGATTTCCTACCATCAGGCAGGCTGTACTGGTCTCTTTGTTCCCCACCAGCAGGCTCAGGAACCGTTTATTTTTCAGCTACTGTAATAATGCTGAAGTCTCTGACAGTTTGCACAGAGGTTATTCCTCTGATAGCACCAGAACTTGCATTACAATTGGTAAAATATAGCAGGATATACACTTAATAACACAATAAATTAAGAAGAGAAATATAAAATAGATAAGATAGGAAGCTAGAAAAACTACAAAACTAAACAGTGCTGTTATAAAAACAGGCTCACAGTGGGGTTAAGTTTGAGAGCTCAGTCATAGGCATGTGAAAAGAGAAGAGTTTTTAGTCTGGATTTAAAAATGGACACATTTGGTGAACGTCTAAGATCTTCTGGTAGTTTATTCCAGTTGTGTACAGCATAACTGCTAAACGCAGCTTCTCCATGTTTAGTTTGGACTCTGTAATTCATTATTGCTTAGACTATTCTACTGTATATCGTTTGATGAAAACCCAATAGATGAACTGATGCTCTGGCTGTATGGTGTTGCTGTGGAGGACAATGTGTATGTTAACAGGGGCGATCCATATGCTAATGACATTAATTGATGTTCAGCTCTGGCTGATAATGTTCATCTGAAAGGCCTGGCGGTTCTATTGTTAAAGGGCTATCATGGGAAAATGAGGGATGGTCTTCATAGAGTCAGCTGAGTCAAAATGTGTTGGTGACTCTTAATGTTGCTAATTTTACAAAGGTATGTAAGGAACTTAATGTCTCATGGACAAGTTGATTCTTGGGGATGTGGCGATACAATCCAATGTTATTTGCCAACAACAGACTTGGCTTAGATGTGAATTGGTTGTGCTCCTGGGTTATTTGGTGGTTCAGAGATAGCGAGGTGTCAGTGGGGGAAGGTGGTAATGATTTGTAAAGCAAGAGCAACTGTATAAGGTAATGTCAAAAATGAAAACCCTGGAGTATGTTGTGGTGGAGGTGTGGGAAGCAAATTTTATAATGATTCATTTTTATAATTGATGCCAGTATTTGGAGTTGGCAGCCTTATTGGATTCGAAAGAGCAGGGAGGTTGACAGTTAGTGTGGTGTCGGGAATTCAGTGCAAATAGTTCACCATGTGGCGGTGTCCTGACTGATAGGAGCGGTCAATTTCAGCACAGGTTGAGACAGTTTGGGATCTCACATTGGTATCACTGCAACGGGCAGGGTTATGTTAGGCTAGCGGGGAGCCTGTGTTCTTGGAAAGCCGGTCCACGGTAGGTAGTGATCGCTACCCTATATTTTGAACAGCAGGTGTAACGAAATGTAAAGAATGTAGTGCGGGACAGGGGAGATGTTTTGTTTTTATGAACGCAGAGTGGAGTAAGAGTCAACTGTTCAGCGATCAACGACTGTCAGTAGCTGATAGAGGTCGAGGTGGACAGGCTTGAGGAACAACTGGGGATTGCAATTCAATAGACTTACAGAGATTCTTATCATTCTTATCTGCTTCATTATAAACAGGCTCGGGGTGAGGATAGAAGCACTCTCCATAAAGCTGAAAAGTACGTTGGAGGAGGTACTGTAGTGCTACTGTTCATAATACTTCAGTTAGGTTTGGAAGATGATTAAAAAGTCGAGTGAGGTAAAGAGGCAATGGGAACTTCCAGTTCTGACTACAGCTACAAACCTTACAATAACGTACTTTACCATTCATTTGTGTGAGATCATGGAACATATATGCTCATTGACAGGTTGACATATTTCTTAGAGTTATGGTTGGAATCTGAAGTTTGAAAGGCCCAGGTGAATAAAGATGTGGAGGAAGTAGTGGTTTTGATGTAGAAAATGCTTATGATATTCTGTAAAAACGTTTGTTGAGAAAACTAGCAAAGCTGGCCGTGGATGGAAGGATGTATAATTGGATTCCGACATTCCTGATGGGGAGAGATAAAAAAATATTAGAGTGGGGAGATCCTTTTCTGGTGTGTATTGTGATGCGAACATGCCCATTCCTGCTGATTTGTTGTTGAAACAACACCACCAATGGCAAATGCTAGAACCCTCAGAAGGCAACCAACAGGAACAGGCCTATCTTTGCACAGTTGCCTCCCATTAGGACCTCACCAATGTACTTTAGGATATTTTGGGAGACCCCAAGCAAAGCTATCCTTACCACCACTCTGCCCCTGCGACTTTGGTGCTTAGGCAGGAGTAACACAGATTGGAGATGGAGTGAGACCCCATTCCCTCTCAAACCACCATCACAAGGTAGCTCCAGAGACAACATTGCCTCTCTCTCAGCAGATTGTTTTCTGCTTTTGATTAATAAACCTATCCTCCCCTGTCACTTCTCTTTTTGATAATTAAAACATACTCCAGTGCCCGTAACACTGTTTGAACCCTCAGTGTCTGTTCAGATGCTCAGGAGGATGAAAACCGATGCTAACATTAATAGAACACCTTCCAGGGACCTAAACTCTTGCTCAATGTCCGTTCCTTGTGCCTCTCCTTGTTACAGTATAAAGGGAAATATGGTACACCACAAGGATTTATCATGAGCCCTTTGTGGTTTTTGATTTAGAGACAATGCATTTTCTCCCTTAGATACGGATATATGTGGGTCCTTGTTTGCAGAAGATTGGGCAATTTTGAAGAGGGAAAGGAATTCTTGACATAGTTTGGGAGGTGAAGCTGGCCATCTATGAAGTTGAGAAATTGGCATTGCAGTGGGATTTTAAGATTTCAGTGGACAAAACACATGCACTTGTTTCAACTAGAAAATAAGGATGATATGGAGTTAAGGCAGAAACTTGGTGAAAGAAGGAAGTGTTCGCATCTGACCTGGACTGACCATCTTACAAAAATAGTAACAAAATGCTAAATAGTTCAGACATTATGAATCTCACCCAACAAAAGGCGTCCTGAGGGAATGCTGGGAGCATGGATGGAAGCCAAATAAGATAAGAGAGACAGAGCTTGTTGATATGTTGTGATTGTTAATTCTGTAATTCCACCTTGGTAACTCTTGGAAACGACAATTGATCTGGAATTACTGGACGGAATTCAAAGATAGAAGGGAATAGATTCACCAAAGTTAGTTGGAAATCACCTCAGGATTAATGATTATAAATCTCTGCACATTTAAGCAGAGGGATCTAGTAATCCACAGTTGATGAGGTGCTGCTGTTGAGGTACTTGAATTTGGGGTAAAGTGTGAAAAATGGTGTCAGGTCATTTTGCTATCTTTACTGCCAAAATGATTAGTATTTATCTTGTGTTGCAATGGTTGGATGAGGTGCGGCCTGTAAGAGGGGTAATTTGTTCAGATTCTTGTGCGGTAGTTTGAAGTTCTTTGATTCTGATAGTAGCCAAAAAGTAGCCAAAATGAATTCCTTTGGTCACATTGTTGTAAGGGGGAATGAGGAGGTAGATGCTGTTGTCAAATGTGCATTAGGACTTAAGAATAGTAAAATTAAAGTTCCATTAAGTAAAGCTTGAGCTAAAGGTATTCAAATATATAATCAAATATAATGTAAGAGGTGGCAGGCATTGTGAGAGAGGGATTCAAAGTTAAGTAGGAGAAGGAAGAAGTCGGAACGAGGAGTCAATCATTTCTGGGGCAGGACATACAGGGCTGAATGACACCTTGAGGAAAACACACCAGTCAGGAGGGTGTGATTATTGCCAAGAGAGGTAATGAGTTCAACATCTGCTATTCAAGTGTGGGACATTTAGTGGTGAGAGGGACGAGTTAATAAGAAGGTTAAAGGGTAGGGGTGGAGTGTGCCAAGTCACACTTAAATAAACCTTCGGAAATGTAGATTTTAAACTTTGCATTTGTGTTTCTTAGGACAACTAGAGTATTAGGCAGAAAGTAGAATCAACAAAAGGATTATGTAAAATATCTGCTAAACTCCACACTGCAGAAGAAAAAGAGCAAGTGTTTGGCAGAGAGGAATATAGAGAAATCATAATTTTCAAGAGCAAGCATTATAAATAGAACTAGTTGCAAAAATTACATGATTGTATGTAAAACTGAGCGTTATATAACTGAGTGATAATAATCAGTAGTACACTTCAATAACATTACAGGAGTATTGTGACCTTTACATTATTTGTGCTTGATTTCATTTGAAGGTGAGTTGTTTTCCATTGTTCTCAGCATGTGAGGTTGGCACTAAGATGCCTCAAATGCTTATAGAAATATCTGTATATATATATATAAATAAATATAAGGGCCCGGGTGCAACTGCACGTTCTACACCCCCGATACAGCACTGGGTATGTTATTATAACTTTCAGAAGTTAAAATGGGGTTGGGTTCACCACTCTGTGAAAGATTGCCTGAGCAAAGAGTGAAACAACTTAATGTAAAATTGCAAAGACTTTGTGGATCTCACAATCTGCAGTACATAATATCAACAAAAGATTCAGAGAATCTAAGGGGAAATCAAAGTACGCAAGGGACAAGACTGAAAACCAACATTGGATGGAGGGGATCTTCTGGCCCACACGATGCTGTAGTGGAAATCACTGCATGTGCTCAGGTAAACCATCGTCTGTGAACAAAGTACGTCACTGCATCCACAAATGCAAGTTAAAACTCTGCTATGCAAAGAAGATATCAGATATAAACAAGATCCAGAAATGCTGCCGCGTTGTCTGGGCAGGAGCTCATTCAAGATGGACTCAGGCGAAGTGGAAAACTGTCCAGTGGCCTTACAAGTCAAAACTGGTAATCATGGACGCCAGGTTCTCTGGGTTAAAGAGGAAAGGGAACATCCGGCTTCTTATCACTGCCCATTTCAAAAGCCAGCATCCGTGATGGTATTGGGGGTACATTAGTTCACATGACATGGATGACTTGCACATCTGTGAAGGCACCATTAATACTGATCAATATATGCAGGTTTTGGAGCAAAATATTCTGTATCCATTCCATCCATTCCAAAAACGTATTTTTCAGGGAAGTCCTTGCTTATTTCAGCAAGATAATGCCAAACCACATTCTGCATGTACGACAACATGGCTCCATAGGAAATGAGTCCGGGTGCTAAACTGGCCTGCTTGTATTGAAAACATTGGGCGCATAATGAAACAATAAATACGACAAAGGAGACTCCGAACTGTGGAGCAGTTGAAATCCTACCAGGCAAGAATGGGAAAACATTCCAGAACTACTACAACTGGTCTCCTCAGTTCCCAAACATTTACAGAGTGTTGTTTAAAGAAGAGATGCAACACAATAATAAATATGCCCCTGTCCCAACTCTCTTGAAACGTGTTGCCAGCATCAAATTCAAAATGGGCATGTATTTTTCCAAAAACAATACCTTTCTCTGATTCAACATTTGATATGTTGTCTTGGTACTATTTTCAATTACATTTAGGGATGAAATTGACTTGCACATCATTGCATTCTATTTTATTTACATCTTACATAGCGCCCCAACCGTTTTGGAAACAGGGTTGTAGTCTTTAACTGTATTTAAAGGAATACTTCAGGATTGAGAAACCTTTTTCTACTTACCCAGAGCTACACAATTAATGAATACATTTGAATATAAATTATTACTTTTCATATAAATGTGGTATTATCAGAAGGATTGTTTATCAATTCTTTTGCCAAATATCTGCCTGTATTACTGGTAAATATCAGTTCAGACAGAAAATGCCACATATTAGTTTAAGCATCTATATGAGAAGTTATGCACAGCAATGTACATGCAGTGTCTTGGAATGTGCTAGTCTGGGGTAGCACACTGCCATCACATGATTGTGTATACAATACCACCAACAGTAACATCATAATAACATTAATAGCAATCCCAATAGGCAATAAGATAGCAGTGCCAATCAATAAAAACAGAACTAAACAGGTGGAGTCAGGGATGGTGGGTGGGCTGGTGCCCACATGTTAGTACGACCATCAAAATCTGTTATTGTGACTGGAGGAATCCGATGTCCGACCAGTTACCACTTGGGCTTCCTGGCTGAACTGAAATGTGCTAGTTTATAAACTCAGATTGGCATCCAATTTAGGATTCCTGTATTCATCCTATCTTAAGGTAGAATTCTTTCTGCTGACTTTTTAAAACCATATCAATGATACCCAATTTTTGGCGGATCCATAATGCTGAATAATCCTAAAAGACAAAAATGGAAAGTCTTAATATTTAAAAAAGATTTTGATACATCTGGTTTTGTTTATATTTGGTTTGAGTATTCTATGAGACATCATATGTGATCGTTTTATGCAAATGGAATGTTCATAACACTGGAATTGCCCAAAAGCAACAACAATTGCCAACATGTGCAAAATACTGCATTACATTTAAGTTAGTGTGTAAAATACACAAAAAAACAGACAGACACACA
>JACXGJ010002651.1:0-62869 GCA_016801105.1 Esox niger | reverse complement strand
CTAGTCCATGCTCTTGTATGCATCTAGTCCATGCTCTTGTATGCAGCTAGTCCATGCTCTTGTATACATCAAGTCCGTGCTCTTGTATGCAGCTAGTCCATGCTCTTGTATACATCAAGTCCATGCTCTTGTATGCAGCTAGTCCATGCTCTTGTACATGGATATGTCCCCTTTTTTCTAGAACCGTGCGAACAGCTTTTTTTCCTAGTAGTATTTTGACCCCCATCATGTTTTATTTAGTTAATGATTATATGAGAACTATTTCACACAGCCATAACTAGCATTTCACATTGTAAGTCAATTGCTCTAGCCTATTCTCCCTCCACAATGTCCAGCCTAATTGGTTGTAATTGTGTTTGATCAATAACCTTTGAGGCCAACATTGCTGCGTGTTTTGTGGAATCTGTCTCCTACTTCCCTTGCTTTTAATCCAGCAGCTATTTTAAGAACTTAGTGTTTAGTGTGTGTGATCGCTGCATCGGGTGTTTGTCCTGGCAGCTTGTGTGACTGAGTGAGTTCAGGCTCTGTGTGTGTTCAGCAATCCAGCACTGTAAAGACATAAAAGGAACATGGCAAACGGGCCTCTTTGTAATGTTCCTGAAAGACTGTGACTAAGGAAGGAAACATTCTCCATGATCATGGAGCTAGATGACTTCCTGCTCTCATGGGAGTGATGCCTTACTCTGTCAATCTGTAGGCTGAGACTGAAGAAACCAGCTGCTGGTTGAGGTAGGGCCAACATGGATGGATGGATGGGTGTTCTGTAATTTTAAATTACATTTAGCCTTCCTGTTCTTTGATGTGTTTGTTCTTAGCTTTATCTTCAATCCATGAAGCTAACAATCCAGAACATCAATATTTGGTCTGACTGGCAAGGAGTCAAAACAATGCAGATGAACAACAATGGACGCCAACTTTGTCATATGTCTCAGCATAGTGAAACATTTTAATTTTGAACCATAATTGGCAGATGGATAGTACAGAAGGTTCATTTGGTTGGGAAGGAAAAGAACAAAGTAGTAAGTACAGCAAACAAATTAACTTAGTAGGATGTCCGTGATCTCAAGGATGGCCAGTGAGTATGCTAACATGTGAAGACTCTTCAACGCAGAAAAGTGTGCGAATTGTGGTTGATAATTTGTGTGGAAGCCTAATGTGAATTGTTTGCCAATTAAGTAGTAGAGAACCAAATAATGATTTGTTACATTTTGTGGTTCAGTTTATATTGATATCTAACTTGTTGTTCCTGTTGTTGAAAGGGTCCTCTTGGCCCTGAGTCCTTCTCTCTGTCAGTGCTGAGGACAAGGGGGACATTTCCACCCCACTGATAGAAGCGGGTATATTAGTCCCCTGTATTTTAACACTTTGCAAAAAAAGATGCCCCTTTCCCCTGACTTTAAAACTTCGATGCCCTGGCTTTGTCCTCTTTAGCTCCAGTTGTCTTAATGATTTAGTGCCACAAGGAAACTTCAACACAGCCTAGGGTCAAGGGTTGTGCATATGTTGGGCATTGTTGGAATTTTTGGTATGTGGGTATATCTGGTAACTTGATTCAGTGCCCTCAGTATTTCAAGAAACGGTTGGTTCAGAAGGCAACTTTCAGTACATCCAACATTTTTTAGATTACGTAGACCTTCAATGTCAAGCGGCGCAGCGGGAAAAAGTGTTCTTTGGTAACACCATGCTGATCCCCACAGCCCTGACTGGGCCACTTGCTGACAAGTACCTGGGAAGCCCCTGGGATGCAAAGGATGATGCAAAGTGTCTCATAGGGAGCAGAGAGACTTTGTTAGCTGAGATTTCCTGGTCTCATCAGGCTTTAGCCTATTCAAGCAGCTCACATTTTCCTGTGTCAATAAGGTTGGAGCCTGCTTTGATCAGCCATTGTGTTTGTGCTAGTTACCGGCAATGTATGTTATTTTTCTTCTATTAGAAGGCTTTGGTAAACGCTTTCTAAAAAGGCACAAACATTTTAGCATTTTTTTTATGCACAGTTTATGATGCTTTTCCAACTACCTGATCACATGAAATTGTTTTAAGACAGTCACTTCCAACATGAATCAAACCCTTTAAATAATAGTCTAAAAAGTAAACACTGTGGTAGTTTTCCAACATCATTCACTTGCATTAAGATCCACTAGCTTGCTGCACGTCCTTGATTTTGATGACGTTCATATCTCTC
Source organism: Esox niger (assembly GCA_016801105.1). Lineage (NCBI taxonomy): Eukaryota > Metazoa > Chordata > Actinopteri > Esociformes > Esocidae > Esox > Esox niger. The sequence continues at coordinate 60,687 of JACXGJ010002651.1, read as the reverse complement.
TCGGTCCCTCTCCAGGACCAATATGATAATGTTTGTATCTCTCTCTCGGTCCCTCTCCAGGACCAATATGATAATGTTTTTTATCGCTCTCTCGGTCCCTCTCCAGGACCAGTATGATAATGTTTGTATCGCTCTCTCGGTCCCTCTCCAGGACCAGTATGATAATGTTCGTATCTCTCTCTCGGTTTCTGTCCAGGACCAGTATGATAATGTTCGTATCTCTCTCTCGGTCCCTCTCCAGGACTAATATGATAATGTTCGTATCTCTCTCTTGGTCCCTCTCCAGGACCAATATGATGTCATCGACAAGCACACTCAATCTGGATTGGAACTGGTGGAGAAGTATGTGAAGTTTGTTAAGGAGAGGACAGAGATAGAGCAAAACTATGCCAAACAACTGAGGTAGGCCTCATTCCTCACATGGTTCCCCATTCTGTGTGTGTGTGTGTGTGTGTGTGTGTGTGTGTGTGTGTGTGTATAAACTCCAATGCTGTTTATTGAAGGTATGTGGTGTCCTGTGACTAGTTGGGGCAGATTTGAACTTGCCTCTTTCTGCTGACATTGCCCCACCGCCGACAGTCACAGAAACACTGCCCTCATTCTCAAGCCTGAGCTGGCCTGCCTTGCTCCCTCTGCCTGTACTGTTCACTCTGCTCTGAGCGGGGAGGTCCATATCTGCTGTTGAGCTCTGGGAGCAAGGAGAGGAAGTGGGAGCAGACTGGCACATGACAGCCAGGATGTGGTCAGGGAGAGAGAGAATGAAAAGGGGAAGAGTAGAAGTGGAGTTATTTTTAAACAGACCTTCGTTAGTTTTTGCTTTGGCTTTTATTTTATGCAAAGATCCATTGTTATTGGACTGGGGCAGCCATGACTATAACAAGATGTTGTGGAGTGGGTTGGTTTTTCCAAATTGCACTATTCAAACAATGTGAATTAACTGATTAGTTATTCTGTTTTAAATGTAATCAATTTTGGTATGCGTCATACTGTTAGTGTTATAATTTAACACCATTACAAATGAATGAGTCCAAAGCACAAACTTCCAGGATCCTTATACACATCTCTCCCCCTCTCTTAATTTTAACAGAAATCTAACAAAGAAATACCATCCTAAACGGGGCAGTAGAGAAGAACAGGAATGCAGGTGAGCTTCTTCATGTCCCGGATCCCGCTGCTGGTCGTACTGATCCATCCTGGGGTGGGAGAACAGATGCTACTGGAAGGGTTGTCGGAGGACCCTTGTATCAGGGACATTGCCTTGCGTGGTGTTCCTCTTCTGGATGGGTGTCCTGGCGGGTCACCAATGTTGCCATGGCACTAACCGTGGTGTTCTGGCAGACTATCCAATCAGGCCCTTGTTTTATCATCTTCATGTCGTTTGACTTACTCTAGGTGCTACATTTACGCCATGCAGTGTGTTAGTCACTTGGTAAGTGTGTCAACCCAATGACAGGAATCCGTTCTTGCACCTCCGGTCTCTTGGCCTTTCCACCTCTACAGCAAAGTCCCAATCACACTGTCCATGCTATTCTTTGTCCTGGCCCCCCAGAGGTGGAGCCAACGTCCCCTTAAAGCTAGGACAGCAATTTTGGACGACTACATAAAAAGCCTGACTTGGCCGATAGGTGACACGTCAAGCTGATTGCACTTGCCTTTGGATAAGAGAATCATCTTAATGTGAATACATAATTGAAATGTGTGTGTTTGTTATGGAGAAGGAAGAGACAGCCTGACTAAAATCTCACACCAACAGTACATGCGCCATTGCATGTTGGCACATTGATGCCTGTCTGTGGCATTGTGGCTGTAGAGGTAGATGTGTTAGTGGCTGCACCTGCATTTAAAAAATGCAAATAACTGTCATCTCCCTATCACTGGGAGGGGAACCTGAATAAGGAAGTCCTAAACCTGTTTGGCCAACATCTGTTTTTTTTTTTTTTTGGTTGCTGTAAAAAGTCATGTAATTTTCTTTCCTAATGTGTTCTCAGTCATCTTTGTTCAATCTGGATTACCTAGGGCTTCAGCACTTTTATTCCTGTCACTGTCTTTCTCATGTCTCTCTGCTGGGCACATTATGACTAGGAATTGTTCTGGAAACATTTAGCCGCAATATATTCAAGTGTCGACTCCCTAACACTTTGAAGTGAGTATCAGATCAGCACCTCAGTGGTGTGATGAAGCCGTGCTACTCCTGCCAATTCCATGTCCTACTGCACACTTCTTAATTAGGCCACAGCTCTGACCTTTGTATCATTCCACCCCCCACCTGGTCCCCCCTTCTGTCCTTCTCCAAAAGGTTCTCCAACCACCAGGCCTTCCTGGACATCCTGAATGAGATGAATGACTACGCAGGACAGAGGGAGCTGATCGCTGAGAACATGATGATGAACATCTGCATTGAGCTCACCAAGTACCTGCAGGAGCTCAAGATTGAGCGCAAGACTGTGAGAGACTAGGGGGAGAGGGTGGATGGAGTGGCTCACCTTACCATTATAGTGTGGAGAAAATAAGAGCTGTAGCAGGAGGGAGGGATGAAGAGAAAGATAAAAGGGGGCGTGTCAGAAGAGACAGGAAGTTGTCCTGTGAGGTTGTTGTCTGAGGGTGTGGTCACAGTAGTCATCCTCTGAGGACAGGAATGCCTTGGCCCACCCTAAATGGAATAAAGACCACACAGGGGAATAGTATGGCATCTCTCAGAAGACATGACCCACAGACAGACATACTGACTACTATTCTTGCTATGTGCTTTATTCAGTGGTTTGTGGTGACCCTGGTTTAATTCTGTTGCCAGTGCCCAAGCTTAAGTACGGTAGGGACTGTCATGGTGTCACTGTCTCTTGTCTCATGTGTCCTCGCTCTGTTCTGTATGTGTGCAGCATCTTTCAGAGGCCAAGAAAGCCCAGCAGAGTTTGGAGAGCACCTATAAGCAGCTGGACAGCGTGAGTTTATTTGCATGTCAGGCCATCTGCCAAATCTTTGGCCTTTTAAAGGGAACACGCCCGGTGTTGTTATTTCAACATCCCCTCTCTGTTCTGTGATTTGCAGGTCACTGAACAATTTACCTGTTCAGTCAAAGGATGATCTTTTGTTTTCTCTTCGGTCTATAGTTCCCTTGTTGTGCATGTATTTTTTTTGAATGCCATGGTTGTCATTGTTACCTCAGGGAACAAAATCGTTGCTGATGGGCTGTGAATGTATACATGTGCTTGTGGCCACAGCATTTGTAACATGTACAGTAGAAAGAGGTTGGATTTTTTTTTTAAGCATGGTCACCATAGCAATCAGCGGTTCTCCAGCCCAGTGGGTGTCCCTGTATGGGTCACCTACATTTGCTTAAAATACAGACGTTCTACCCCCATTCAGGAGGGGCAGGTGCTGTGGCTGTATGGCAAGCCTTCACAACCCATGGGGCAGTTAGAGGCCACTCCTGTATTATTCTTTTCCATCCCATTCAAACGTCATCGTCATGGATGTGTTTCTTTCACACTCTGCGCTCCTTTCTCTCTGTCTCTGTTCAGAGTAAAAAACGTTTTGAGAGGGAGTGGCGGGAAGCAGAGAAATCTGCTCAGTATGCTGAGAAAACCGACCAGGACATCAATGCCACGAAGGCCGATGTTGAGAAGGTAGTAGAATGCGAACGCAACGCACATGCTAGTGTTGCACTCAGTGGGCACGAATTGGAAAGAACCGGAAATGAAATGGTTAGGTTCCCTGCTCTCCGACTGGTCCAGTTTACCCCGGTGTACGTGTGTGTGTCGTGTGTTGCTTCCTGTGTGTCCAGGCCAAACAGCAGGCTCACATGAGGGCTCACATAGCGGATGAGTGTAAGAACGACTACGCCGCCCAGCTGCAGAAATACAACAAGGAACAGAGCCAGTTCTACTTCAGCGACATGCCCCTCATTTTTAACGTAAGGCTTCTACCTCAGCCCCTGGCCGACACTCCGCCTTTCCACACGCTACTACAACGCCGTCGGCTCCCTGGATATATCTGGACCTGACTTGGGTCAGATCAGCGAGTGAAGCCCCCCTGATCAACCGTGTCTCCCCTACCTGTAGAAGCTCCAGGACATGGATGAGAGACGGGTGAAGAAGCTGGCCCAGGGATACGTCTTGTTCTCAGAAACCGAGAAGCAGGTGATGCCCATCATTGGAAAGTGTCTGGAGGGCATCACTAAAGCCGGCGCTAATGTCAACGAGAGGAACGTGAGTACACCAGTCAAACACCGGGGCACGCTGTGCAGAGATGCAGCAGGACACGGACCCAGTTCACATCCACCCACGTAGGATTTGATTTTGAACCCGAATGCAAAAATAACCCGGATTGCTAAAACATTTCAGCCTCGATATCAGGAAGCTGTTTTAGTAACGATCATTTATATATACTGTTTGACTTGTAGCGATGATGGTGTGGTGACAGGTTATATAAATGAAGGATCAAATGAAGTGTGGGTGTATAGCGACATTCCAGAGGGTAAGCCTGTAGTCTGAACCTCTATGTTAAAAAGGATCAACACTGCTTCAGCGGAGGGATGGCTTGGTCAGCGGGGGAAGTTAGAATAGTTAACTCTCCATTGAAGGCCTCCTTGCAGACTTACTGTTTGCTTTGGATAATAACGCTTTGATGAGAATGTGTTTGATCAAGTCTGAGTACTACTTCAAAATCTGTGATTGGTTTAGAGCGGATTTGTCAGCAGAAGTAATCAGTTTTCCTTTGGCGTGGGGAAAAAAGGGAGCGGCTGTTATTGTATCGGGTGTTTAATGCAAATGTTTGGACTGATCAGCCGTCCTTTAATCGTTTGCACAAGACACCCTTTGTTATTGTTTGTCTGTTTCCCTGCCATATCATTCTAATGTAACTACTGTATCTGCAGGACTCCATAGCTCTTATAGAGCAGCACAAGTCTGGCTTTGAGCGTCCTGGTGACTTGGACTTTGAGGATTACAGTCAGGGCATCAACCGGGCCTCGTCAGACAGCAGCCTGGGTACCCTCAGTACCCCCAAAGGCCCCCTGGAACTGCTGGGCAAGAACAAGAGCAAGCCATTCTGGCTGTTCGCCAAGAAGAGTAAGGTAGACTGCTATTACCACCGCCTCCTCTTAAAGACACACACCTTCAAAATAGCAGCAGGCCCATGATTCTTTCCACTCCCACTCTGAATCAGATTGGACTAGCTGAGTAAATGTTTGCATTACGAGTAGACAGGATCCTGAAGCGAGGATTAATTAGTGGATGGGATGATTTATGCTTTGAGGTTGATGCTAGGTCAGTCATGAGCAGTCTGGGTCAGTGCTGATGAATCAGGGAGAGGGCGACTGTCTGGGGACCACATCGGTCCTGGAGCCGTGAACACACCCAGACACCGACCCCCACACACATCAACAGACAAAACACGCCCGGTTTGGGCAAAGTCTGGAATGACACGTCGTCTTATCGACCTGTTCAAACATTGTTGATAGATGATCTATTTATCGGTTGTGTTGTTATTTTGTTAGTTCTGCTCCATCAACACGTTAGGCGCACTCTTCCTCCATTACACTACGTTTGGACTGTTTTGCCTAGGGTGGGACCAATCTGGCAAGTAGATTCTCTCTGTCTGGGATTCCCAGTGCTTTGTCATTGGGAGTGGTATGTTGATGGTGAGCACTCATGACGCGTCCATATCAAGTCTGAAATCAACGTGTCTGGGAAAGTGTGTCCTTATACTGACTTTTCGGGCGTCTCCACAGCTGTAGCCCATCTTCTAATATGTTATGAAATACATCGAATACACAACCTATTGGTGGATGCATTTCATATTAATGGACAATTTGCAAGGGCACGATTCAAAATAAAGTTGTCTGTTTTGCTCTGACATTTTGTTCCTGCTTACAGAAAGTGCTGCTTTTGCGAATTTCATGGACATGAATAGACATTTGGACATTATTAGATACGTAATAACACAAATTAATAACTAACGTAACACTGCATCTGTTACTTCATCCGTTAGGCTTTCTGGTTTGCATGGAGACATTTCCATTTCAGTTCAGACAATTTTTGTCAATACTTGATCAAGTAATATAGAAATGTCTAGTTTCTTTTGGCATCCTAACAGATGTTTTTGCAATTATTTGTATTGTGTTAGGTACATATTATTTGTGTAGTCCATCAGTAGATGATTTACAGACCACCTGCTGACTATCAATAACATTAAAATCAACTATCTACTAAAGGTAATCTTAAACCACATCCTTTCCCTTACCTTAACCCTTTCCCTAAACCTTACCCAAACACGTATTCAAAATCTTACCCTAACCTTAGCAAGCATTTGCTTACAATGACCTCTTTACTACCACTAACCCTAACCTTTAACCTCATCCTATTCCAAAACATAACCCTTTCCCTAACTTACTGTAAACCTAACCTCAACCATAGCATGCATTTACTTTGTTGTTTGATAGTTTGTTCACTGTATGAATATCTGTAGAGCATCTCCAGATGGTGATCTTGACAATCCAAAAATTAAGCCTTACAGTCGATGTGCCCTGCGGCGATTCAATTATCCATAATCATCTGGCTAGATAGAGGGGAAAAACAAATTAGGCCCATGTGATATTTGGTGTCCTCCACTATCTCTACACTCTGCGCTGTTATCTTTTAATATGTTTACTGTTTTACTACCACCTATGTGTGTAATATGTTTGCTATGGCGATCATGGAATGGGCCATTTGGCTTTTTGCCCTGCTTTGCATTCAATTGTGCTACACTGTGGAGTAGCCAAAAACCCGTTTGTGATATGGTGATGTCGTCACCTTCGACATTGGCTGTCAATCATCAAACATTAACAACGGTGAAGAAGCACAGCCCAACCCTAGACATGTTCACACGCACCACTTTCTCAAACAGGTCTTTGCATGGCTGTGTTCCTCTCCTTCCTCCCGCTCCCTCTCTCTGACTGTCTCTCCCTCTACAGTGTTTGACTGACCATAGTTTGCAATAAGGTCAACACTACTGGTCGGCAACATTCTGCTGGGATTGTGCTTTCCTCAGCCCAGACATGCGCAAACACATAGGATTTTCAGCTATGGGCATCCCACACACGACCGCTATTGTGCTCTTCCAGAACATAACATTAGCAGTCACACCACCACAGTGACACCTTGGGTCATTGTTTCTCAACAGGGGTGTTACTGCCCCCCAGGGGCCGTTCAGAGGACAGGGGGGCGCTGGAAGACATTTTGGAAAGGGGGGCGTTAAGGTGTGTTTGTTTTAAGGCGAGTTTACACCAAAGATTAAAAAAGTTGAAAGTATCAACCACTTGCGACAAACCGGGTTTATACCAATCTGTCAGTTTCTGGCAGCTTGTGGCGCAGCTCCCTGCTGCCTTTATGGGAACGGGATGTCACAGTATCATCTGTAACATTTTACCCACGTGATGTTTACTGTGTGACCTCTGGTAAATGGACGCTCTCTTTCTTGGTATTACACTTGGAAGAATTTCTTTCTTTTATAAGCGTTCATTTCTCTGAGTGATACACTGTGAACACCTCGTTATCGCAGTGGTTACACATTTCCAGGAGGGATATTCCGCTGTCTGACTTCCCCTGAAAGCAACTTGGCAGCCAGCATCCTGACGTACATTAAAACACTTCAATACAAGTGGCTTTGTTGACATGCAATACCACCAGGCGCAGGGCCCTTACTCTCAAAGGTTTTTAACTTTTAACTCTTTTGAAAGTGAATCCTTCTGCTTTCAAAAGAAATCATAAGAATGATTATTTCTAACTGGCTGTTATTTAATTAAGATTTAAATGTAAAATTGCTTGCTGTTTCCGATTCGCTGCGGTTTGTTTCCCTCGGAAACTAATAAATCTGTTCTATCATTCAATTATGTGTTTTTTTGATGAGGACAACAACGCATAACAACAACCATAGCAACAATCAATAATCATAATAATAATAATAATAATATTAATAATAATCTTCCTATTTGATGGGGGGCGGTAAGGGACATGGATAATGAATAGGCGGACGCTGGCCCATAACCTTTGAGAACCACTGCAAGGTGAAACGCCATCAACCATCAGGGATGATAGTAAGACCGGGATGGAGGACAGAACTAGTTTGTGAAGTCATCCACTGATGTTTGGAGAAATGTCCAGTGTTTCAACAGTACTCTGGTTACACCATCATTGGAGATAACGGATGATGTTGGACCATAACTAGGGGCCTGCAGGTGGTTGTTGGATCTCCCTCAGAAACGCCTGCTGAGCGAGACTCAAATGAATAATCATGGATCATGAGTGAAGCAAATGAACACCTAGCTTAGCTTCATCAACCACAGTCCCTACACACCCACTGCTCTCCCCTGTCTGTCTGTCTACGTGCCTGTCTCTCTTTCACATTGACCTACTGCTGCTCCCCTGTCTGTCTATCTATGTGCCTGTCTCTCTTTCACATTGACCTACTGCTGCTCCCCTGTCTGTCTGTCTATGTGCCTGTCTCTCTTTCTCTTACAACTTCCATCAATTTCCTCTGTCTGCATTTATGAATGGCTACCCTGCTGACTGCTGTCCTCAATAGACCTGGATTCAAATACTCTAATGTATGTATTTGACAGTGTGGTCTTACCTAGAAATCAATTACCATTTCGAAAACCTGCATTAATTGCATGGCATTCTCATTGCCAATTTGCAGTGTGTTTTCTAAGTCCCATCTAATACAACTGTCGCTGGCTGTCTCCTCTCTCCATTTAAAACATACCCCTTTCAAGTTGCAGTGATACCCGGCTTTTAATGCGCTAGCTGTGGTGCCTGGGGGTAAGATGAATGTATTACTGTGTTATATAGCTCAGTGTATTTCAGTTTTAAATATTTCTGTGTGTATTTCCAATACAATTAAATAATGGATTTTCTTTTCAAATAAAACATTAAAATACATTCTGATATTTGTATTTGAACCCGGGTTTGCTGTTCAGTCCGTTTCCTGTAATCCACCCTAGCTATCTCACGTCCTGCCTGTGGTTTGCCGCTCTGTGTCATCGCTCCTGTTTTCCTCAAGGAGGTTGCTCTATAATTATCTGTTCATATTGGCCTAGAGAAAGAGGGTTGTATGTAATTTGCCAGTGTGCCCTCTCCACTGCACAACACTGATTCAAACAGCTCCTTGTTTAAGTTCCTTTTAGTCCAAGGCCAGGCTACGGTTAGCTTTTCTGAAAAAACAGCCTTTAGTGTTTTCTATGCCTCCCTCTCTGCTCCTCACGTAATCATGAGGTTGCATCATCATGTTAGTCTTCTGTAGCCTCCCCTTTACTCCCTTCTTACCAGCCAATACTTCTAAATCCAGCCCCATATGCTTGTCTGTCTACACCATTTAGTCGGTCTTTATCCAGTCTTGCCTGCGTTTCATATGCCTACATTACCTATTTCTACTGCCGTTTTTATACGACCCGTGTAGGTGAGACTGGTAACCACGGCAATACTCTGTATTCAAAGCTACTGATAAGTTAGAACAGGCCCTCCGTGTTACAGCTTCACATCTACTTATGATTGACTGATTTATACAATGCACCTAAAGAAGCCGTTCCGAGATGGAGGTTGACCAATGGTAACCCTGTTGGTCTGCTCCCATCCGTCCATGGTCTTCCTCACATCGGCCCGCTCTGTCCTTCATTATGGCTGGTCTTTCATTGCTGGTGCTGGGGCCTGCTAGCGCTGCTGTTTGAAGGGTCCTGGGACTCTGGGTGATTGCAGCAATGTTTCTTCCTTTTCTGTGTGGTGTGCTTAAGGTGTTGACAGTGTCTTTCTTCCCCTTGTCATTTGTATTTTGTTTTTGTCCTCCCCACCCTCTCTCCCTCCATGCCACCGTCTTCCCTGCTTCCCCCCGTCCCTTGGTGTCTGCCTGTCTGCCCTGACCCCAGCTCTCTCCCTCCCCCTCGTCACTCACCCCATTCTCCACTCCCCCTGCCCCCTCGCCCGCTAACGGACCCCACTCCCCTAAGTTCGGCCGGGACCCTCTGTCGTACTGTTTGAAGGAGATCAATAAGACAGTCAAACCCAGAATCTCCTCCTTCCGGACCCTCAGGCGAACGGTGAGTCATGTAGGTCAAGGTTCACAGAGGCGGCCCCGCATTTTAACGCATCAACCTTATCTCTCGTATTCCAGGAAATGACTGAAGAGATCTAATCAAATCTGACCATGTGAATAAGTGAAATGTTTCAGGTGTTCCCTACACAATATTGCAGAATGTAGAGCATACAGATATGACCGAATGTTTATAAATGACCAAATTGATAGGATGACCATGATTTGAATCAGATGTTTAACATGAATTACATTTTATGCTACTACTAGTAGTTTGTTTGTTGTTGTCATCAATTGACCCATTAACAATCATCCTAACTAGCCATGCATTTTGATTTTCAACTTCACATTTCAGTTGTATAGACTGTGTATTATATTTTAATAAACAGTATCCACTAAATATGGGATGGGTTGTGGGTATGGTCTGTGTTAAGTTTGGTAGAGATTTGGCAGAAAGCTAAATGAAACCTTTCATAGATGGGTTGCCTGTAATGATGCAGGTCATCTTAAAGACAGATGGCTGTACATAGGAGATTATTCTGTATGGTCTGATTGCTAGCAACAGTGGCAAGACGCTTCGCTTCATCTTGTTTTGGCTGACGCTTATACGGCTCATATTTACCAGATGGCTTGCCAACAACTAAAAAGTTTTGGAAACAGGGAATGTACATGGTGTCAATAATCACTTTGGCTACAAGCCAACCCCATCTGTTCAGCACATCTGTTTTGTTGCTGGGCAACCCATTATTTGTAGATGATGAAAGGACACAATCCTGATATGATCTTTCTGACATTGACCTTTCAGCGTGGAAAGGCAGAATCTTTGTGAAGGTGTTCGTCTGTTTCTCTCCCTCAGAGGTTCACTCCAGACAGGATCATGGTATCGGTAATAGTCCTTCTCCAGGGGTTGTCCGCCTGTGTGGGGGGGTTAAAGGGTGTCACTACCACTCACTTCCACTGGGAATGTCACACATGATCACTTCTCCATCAGTTGAATTGGACAGGCATCCTAGTCTCAAACATCTCACTAAAGCCTGTGCCTGATCGCCCTTCAGTTCAGTGCACGAATTCACGCTCCAGTTTAGCAGCTAGGCAGTTTAAATGGCACACTGCCGGATTCAAATTCAGTATTTGTTGCTATGCAGAGGGCTGAAAACATGGCCCATCTGAATGTCTGTCTGGAGCTCGTGTTGAAGAGGTGGCCACCTGGTGGATGAACTGATGTCTTCAGCCTTGGGGAACATGATTTTTTGTGTATATTTTGGGAACCATTTTGTGTTCTGTGCACCTCCATTGTGTCATTGTTTTCTGGTGTCAATATAATAAGGTGACATTTTACTTTCACTACACAACCCAGTGGAATAGTTCGGAAACAAGTTATCTTATGAGGGTGGGTGCGTTTTCAAATGAATGGATTGGTTTTGGAAATTAATGGGTGGAAATGGTGGTGGTTTTGGATTTCACACCGCTCACTGTGTGAAACTGTAAACAATCAGTATGTTCATTCTTTCTTTGTCAATTGGAAATGTCATAACAAGAAATACAAGTGGTTCCCTTGACAAATGTTGTCCCTGGAGTTAAACCGTAACTATAGACCAGCATTTCCTCTAGAGGTGTGAGAGGGTGTGTTCTGTTTTTACCACATGCCATGGTGATGGAGAACATTCACTGTGTGTTGAGTACAAAAGTAACTGTTCCTCCCTATACATTCCCCTCAGCCAACTGTGTCTGAGGACTTTGGACATCTCCCCCCCGAGCAGCGCAGGAAGAGGTTACAGCAGAAACTAGACCACATTGGCAAGGAGCTGCAGAAGGAAGTTGACCAGAGGTGTGTGTCAGTGGGTGTTTGTGTCTTCATTGTTTACCAAGTACTGTACTCCACAGGGGGTTGCAGTTCCTAAGAGAATGTGTCCTACACTCCTCCTCCCCCTCCCCATCTCTTTGTCCTTTATCTCGCTCTCCCTCCTCCAAAATGCCCGTCTCTACAGTGAGGCACTGGGGAAGATGAAGGATGTGTATGAGAAGAACCCCCAAATGGGAGACCCTGCCAGCCTGGCTCCACAGATCAACCAGACAGCCCAGAACATGGAGAGACTAAGAGGAGAGTTCAATAAGTATGAGGTAAAGGTCCCTCTACTGGCCACAGTAAGGTACTGCAGTTGATTGTTCACGTTTGCTACAATACTTCTATTACCTGTTCATGTTCTTTATAAACACAGACAGACATAATGTTTTCCTTAATTGAGTATGGTCACTTGTGTAACACTGTCTCTCGATCTGTCTTGACATTGTGTCTCACAATGTGTCCCAGCCGAAGGATTCTGAAATCAATAAATGAATATATACATAAATACAATATCTATAACTTATACTACCACCGTCCCCACTAGCACCAATAGTACCACCGTCCCCACCAGCACCAATACTACCACCGTCCCCACCAGCACCAATACTACCACCATCCCCACCAGCACCAATACTACCACCATCCCCACCAGCACCAATACTACCACCGTCCCCACCAGCACCAATACTACCACCATCCCCACCAGCACCAATACTACCACCGTCCCCACCAGCACCAATACTACCACCATGCCCGCTACCACCATGCCCACCAGCACCAAAACTACCACCAGACAAAACCAATCTTATTATTTGTACATTTAAAACATAATGCTGCTAACAATCAGGCAGTACTTTTGCTGGCCATTGTGTAGCACCAGAACCTTTCTCCCCTATTTGAATGGCACATATTCATCCAGGTTGTAACAAGTGATGTGTGACTGAGCTGACCGAACTGTGTGGTGAGGCAGCATTAGAGCATCTGAAAGTCTAGTTGAACCAACTACAGTATGCACCTTGTCCCTCTGGATGGGGTAAAGAAAGCAGTGATGTATATTAATTGCCCATTTGTTTGGGAAAATGTGAATGGTATCACATGTGGTTATTCAAATTCATGCTAATCTACCTCGACATTCTTAATCCTGAGTAATGAACTGGAATTACTAATCACAACAGCTGAAATACGGTTTTAATTAGGCCTACAGTTGCAGAGGGCCGGACTAGCCTTTGTGATGCAAACCTGTGTAAAACAGTCTCAGCCCTCAGTTTCACCATCCAGTCATGCTGCTTTGTGTCTGTGTACAGGAAAGCATCAAACTCCCTAAAAAATATAACTGTCATAACCAGTTATACCTTTCACTGGGTCCTTCACCATGGTTTAAATGTAATTTATTTGTAAAAAAAGACTGAGAATGAACATTTTAACTTTATTAATTAACTTCTTTGACATTATCTAATATATCATTTCGATAAATGTACTGTATACATTATTACCTGTTGCCAGGGTGGAAGCAGATACAGTTTCTTATTGGTAAGAGAGAGTAGGTGTGTTTGTGTGCTTGTTTATTTGTTCAGTATGATCTCACTGGGCCTAGTAATGATTGTCATAACATCTGCCATGTTCAATTACCTTCTAGTATGGCCTAAATATAACCAGTGATGAAAGGGTCTCCTGTTCATTTTGTAATTCAATTTATTTTCAACCTCCTGTCTGAGCCTCTAATTATGTAATTATGTTCTAGAAAAAAAAAAGAAAGTTAAGGTTTTTGATACTGCCAAGGTATTGCACACATTTTTATATATACAGCTATGGAAAAAATTAAGAGACCGCTGCACCTTCTCAAAAAAGTAGAAAAGGAAGGTTTCGAGTGAGGATCAGAAGGTTTCAAATTAAGAGACCAATGCAAATTGAATGCTTTGGTTTCTCAGTCAAAACTTTCATTTTTAATTGTTCCAGAAAGGAAAGTAAAAGTTGAAGTGGTCTCTTCATTTTTTCTGGAGCTCTATATTTTTTTTATAATTTTAATTGGTTTTACATTTCGGGCACTCATCCATATAACATTTCATGTGACAGAGTTCCTTCCTTTTGCGTTATACATTTTTTCTGAGAACCTTTTCTTCTTTAGAGTTGTGATTTATCCTGAGGAATTTACCATATTTAGAGACTGTCATGGTAGAACAGTATGATTATTTGTTCCGTTAGTTTACACATTATAGGATTTGTTAGGAAATGATCAGTGAAGAAGGGAGGAGATTCCAAAGGCATCTACAAAGCTGTCACTGTCTTTGTGTCTTTACACAACATAGGGCTTCCTTATGCTGTCTAAAGTTCAGCATTCCTGGCTCTTAGCAGGGGGACAATTAAGTCAAGCCACTTGAGTTGGTCAAGATTTGTTTTCAATATGATCTATATATATTTTTATTTGATTCATTATTATAATTTTAATTGTTTAATTGTATGACACATTTTGTCCTCCGTAGCAACGTGTGCGGGAAGTGATCCTCTGTCATGTGTGCTTTGTGTGGTAGTTGTGGTTAACAGAGGCTGGAGGCCGAGGGGATGCGTTGCTCAGGAGAGACACCTCGCGAGACGAAACGTACAGATCGCACTCTTTCAACAACAACGGCAGCACCCACGAGTCCTGCAGGTTGGCACCAACACACCGACTTCATGCGTGGCTGTCAGTGAACCTCTGTACAGACATTTTAAATATTATGTGTACGTGGTTCTCCCTTAAGCCCTGATGGAGCCCACTCCGATGAGGGAACCCCCGACCCTTCTCAGGCCATCTACGCAGAATTTGATGATGAGTTTGAAGAGGAGGAGCTCGTGCCTCCGATCGGCCAATGCACGGCCATGTACAACTTTCCAGGTGGGTCTCAACATGTGCAATGTGCACTGTATTACGTACGTGATGAGGCGTTACATGACGTCAGGTCTCTGTAGACTGTATTGCGTACGTGATGAGGCGTTACATGACGTCAGGTCTCTGTAGACTGTATTGCGTACGTGATGAGGCGTTACATGACGTCAGGTCTCTGTAGACTGTATTGCGTACGTGATGAGGCGTTACATGATGTCAGGTCTCTGTAGACTGTATTGCGTACGTGATGAGGCGTTACATGACGTCAGGTCTCTGTAGACTGTATTACGTACGTGATGAGGCGTTACATGATGTCTTGTACCTGTTAGGTGCCAGTGAGGGGACCATAGCCATGCAGGAGGGGGAAGTGTTGTCAGTGGTGGAGGAGGACAAAGGCGATGGCTGGACCAGAGTCCGCAGGGCCAACGGAGATGAGGGCTACATTCCAACATCCTACGTCAGCATTAGCCTCAGCAAGTGACCCGACAGCCGTCCCATCCACAGAAGCCCTGAGAAAACAGAAAATCATCACGGGTTGATGATGACCCTAAAATATTGAGCAGCTGTCTCATGGGGCCATTTATAAAGAGGTTGCAGCACTGTGGGCAGGACCACCTTGCTGTCCCTAAGGAGAATTTTGGGCCAATCTTTATTTCCACAGAGATGTACCATGCGTTGTTTACCCTGCTGGCCAGAGAAGATAGTCACTGGTGCTTTAGGTTCCTCCTAGCTTGTACCAGATCACTATATTGATCCCAGTGAAGTCCCACTGTTGTTCAGCTCTCATTACACTGTGTGGTGGTTCTACAGTAATGGGTATCATAGCAGGACTGATGATAGAAACAACCAACCTGCATAATCCATATGCCTTCACATCGCTGCTTGACTGCTTCTGGAGAAGTAGGTTGCAATAAGTTTTGAAACGTGTGAAAAAAGAACGTACCTGAACTTTTCCTGGAAGTACCCAGTGATACAAAACTCCCTGGTGACCCAGAGTTCATAAGCCTAACCTGCTCTCTAACAGCATGTTAACTACATGATCACGGATCCCATCTTGAAATTATATTTTTGTGAAGTGATCCCATCTTTGTTAACTGGTCACATTCTTCCTCTTCCCATTTGCACTTCCTCTTTCTTTTTGGACATTTGCTCAGATAATGGGCAGGCTCAGCACACGTCTGTACTGGATTTCTTTCAGCCTCTGGAGACCCCAGTGACACCCAATCTTCTGTTTAGATATGCTCATATGTGAAGCCAACATCATGAGTGACTTTATTTCCTTGTGCTTTTACATACTGTTTAAATACATAAAACTGTTTAGCCCTACACAAGGCCAAAGACATTGACAGTTAAACCACCACAGAAAGACATGCACATAACTGGCTGAAATAAATCAAGGTTTCAGTCAATTACAGCCATGTTCTCATTAAAACTAATCCAGGCTAGCTCAACCATGCTTTTAACAATGGGCTTGTGTTGGGACTGGTTACATAAAACATGTATTTCAGTCCCTAGAGTGCAGCAAACAATTACACAAAATTGCGTGCTATTCTTTGGGTGCTGAAATCCAGGGTAAAAAATCTGTAAGAAATATATAAATTATTGCTGTATGGCGCTGTATTGGCACTCCAGTTTGTCCACCCTGCCTACCCTCATTGTAAAACATTGGGCTGATGTAGCTTGGCTGCATTACCACTCTGCTTCCAATTACCCACAGTACTGGTCTGTTGGAGAGCACTCCAGTGTTATTCTGAATGGTAAAGAATTCCTTGTTCGCATTAAGAATGTAATTTATTAAGTATGTGTAAATTGCTACATTTAAGGATTCAAATTTAAAGTAAGTTTTGGATTATTATATGAGTTAATCCCTGTTTGTACTGGGCTGTCTGTCTCTAAAGGTGAGAGATTCAAGGAAAACGATGCCGACAGAATAAGTGCAACGCTATAACCCTCGTATTTATGTTATAAATAATATATTTTAGCTATCACAACACCACTATTGTCTTATTAGCTTTTTAACCTTCTAAATAAAGATTGTAAAGTTGAGATGTGTAAAATGACATTCAGGTGAACGTTTCCATTTTGTCTGGATTTGAGTAGTGAACCTCCAGTTCTACATTGAGCCACACTGCAGGGGCGCTCCGATGTGAAACTCACTTCAAGGTGCCATTATGGTTGAAAGCATTGTGTGTGTTCGTATCATATTTTACTGGGTAAATCCATTTGAATCAAATCACTTTTTGACAGCACATCTGTTTATTCCGTACATGTATTTTCCAATTGTAGAGGCACTCTGAAAGTGACTTTCTTTTTGCTTGAAAAACATTCTAGAGCTCACAGTGCTCCGATTTGACCTGTTGTATTTTGCACACCACACCTACCATAAGATGTCTTCACTGGAGAAGATGGTTAAAATTCACATCATGTAAAAGCCAATAATTAGGGTTGTGAAATCACCTCTTTATTAATTGATCTTGCTTTAATCTAAATGTAATTTATGATCTTTATAACTGAAATAGACAACCCATCTGGGGGGAGGTGTTAGATTTAATGAAAATGTTTTGAGTCCTTCGTATGATGCATGAATGGCATAGGATTGCTGGGCATTTGTAAATTAGATACATTATCGATCTTGCAAAAGGCACCCCGAACTGCTTTCTAGTTTCTGACACTACCCCAAGATCAGCCGTACAGATGGGTAGCACACGCTTTTTCGTATCTTCTCCAACAAAATCTGGATTGGTTTGTACTCATTTCAACAAAATATATTCTCTAAATACCGTTATTTTCATCTGAAATGTTCTTAAAATTATTGGAACTTTAATGATATTTCTTGTTGTTCATTCAGCATATACATTTTTACCTTTTATATTTGTATTGTGTTAGTCATTGAATAGACACAACATGATATTTGTACAGATTGAGAATTATTTATCACTGAATTAAGATAATGGACCTATTCCTGCCAAAACAACAAATAAAATGGTATGTAAAATAGCCAGATATTAGAGCTAGGATGGCCACAGATCTGCTCTCTGTTGAATGACATATATTTTTATGATTTCAGTTGGTTTCTTATGGTGCAATAGTCATAATTTTATTTCAAACAACATATATTCATGAATTTTAAGAGTTTGAATAAGGCCATATAGTGTGTGAACTTCCCCTTTAATCAGCCAACACATGACATGCAACCTGTATTGAAAAGCACATTGTTACAACTGATGGATGGCACAACATTAATGGTCTAAGCTTCAACCAATAAAAAGAAAAATGCATATACATGTTTTTAGCAAATGGAAATTTACACTTAAAGAAATGACAAAATTATTTAACAACCCTGTTTAAAACCTTTTAAATGATTAATCCCAACCATTAATCTTTCAGATGATGAGCATGTCTATTGGTAGAGTGGGGTATATTAGAAGTCATGTTTTCAGTACTTCTACAGTGAGAAAATATTCGTGGAAGGTTTAATACAAATCAAAATGTGTGCTGTCAAAAGGTTTTTGAATTCAAAGGCCTTTGCCCATTCAAATGTCTTCTATTCTCAATACTTAAATAAATGTAAAGTACACTTAATTTCAAGTATTTGTATAAGTTATTCTGGATTTTTGTTGCTGTCTCATTTGCATAGGCTGTGTTTATTTTAAGGGTAAAAGTGGCATACCTTTAGAATAAATGCCCATGTGAATTCATTTTCAAGTGTATGTATATCGCAGAGTCCCAATAGGGGTCAGTATTGCTTAAGTGTATCGTTTCTCTGGCTTTTACTGATTGCTGTTGTCCTTCACCGTTCTCTCTCACTTAAATACGCATTTTTAAACTTCTTTATTATAATGTTGGCCAATAATTTGCATGCATCATTATTGGCCTCTTACTGGTGTTCACATTAGCTATGGAGGTTTATTTTCCCAATTTGGATGCATTTGTGCTCGTTTCAAACACTGGCTTCTAATTGATCAAATAAAGGACATGGTGAGTGAAACTGATTGATGTTTGGGATTTCGATCGGCCCCTTTTTCAACAACAACAAAGCAATACACTATGTGGGGCCCATACAGGGGAAATTCTACCTTTACTTTCTAAAACCTAATTGGCTTAACGCTGCGATAAAGGCCAAGCGACCACTGCGCAGCGGTGACGGGTCAGTTGATTGAACTTGGTCATTTGTATGCACTGCTTTTACACTCTGGATATGGTAAAGGTCAGGTTCTACATACGACTGCCTGTCTTAGCCGATATGCCATATCGCTGCTAGAGTTAGAGTTGCCTGGGTAACCGTATGGGCAGCTCCAGTGAAGAAGCCTCCCCCATGGCGACTGTGATAAACGGTCTGATGTTTTGCCTCAAAACTTCCACTCATAACCTGATTCATTAATATGACTTTGTCTGGACGCCAAATCACTCCACCATGTTGGAATTTTTGTACCATTATATGTTGGCTTAGGTACTAAATTCCTCGTTAGAGAGCCTGTGTAAATGTAGATCAAATGGGACTAATGCATTCCATTACATTTTTACTTGCCAGTATTTTATTTTCTATCATCTGTAGTTAGGGCTTTTGTCTTTTATCATCAGGGGGCCACAGATTAACTTATTAACAAATACATTCAAAGTAAACTGATGCTAGTTCACGTAAATCTGGGCAGTTTTAAAATATTGAACAATGTGCCATTTTCCCGCTCTGCTCGTCTCTCCCGGTTTTAGCATGTTCGCTGCTGTGTTATTGAACACGTGAACCCTTTGAACACTGTTTTTCAGATGTTTTCACTACTTTGATATTTCTGTTTTATGGCTCAAACATCAGCATACTCTCAGCTACACTTAGACTGAATGAAATTACTGTTATGTGTATAAACAAAAAATTATTTCAGGTCTATTTCATGTATTGTTTCCAGCATAGATTTTGTTGGTTCCAATACTATGTTTACAACAGACTTAAGGTCAAACATGGTAATAAAAAAAAAAAAAGTAACCTGAAGTCATGTGAAATGCCTTAATTGCACACTGGTGAACTCCATTCAGCAAATGTGTCATGTGGAAAAGTTCAAGAGGGTGAATACTTTTCAGAGCACTGAATGTTTTCACCCTTTCCTGTTAATCTGTGTCTAATCAAGATCTGAGACACCAAATGAGTGCAATTAACTAGTAGATACAAACAAATAGACAGGTTTTTGGGCTCTTGAAAACTGGAGTTAAAAAGTACCACTTTTATGTTGAGTATAATGACACCAACATATTTATCAATTAGGCTTTTTGATTCTTATAGGTTCTCCTAGGAGGTATATATAAATAAAGGGCTTAAAATGTATGGTTTATTTTCTCAAAAGTTGTTCATTATATATATAAATATATAAAACAGGTTTGCCAAAAGTCCATCCTCTCACTCAGAGAATTTCATGAGCAATGTGAGATAATATTTTCGGACTGCATTGGTGTGGAATGACCAAGATTTACAATCAGAAAGGATCATTTGGCTATTTGCCCTTTATGCCAAGGGTTAAAATGTAACTCATTTTAACAGTGGTTGTCAGAGATGTCACTGCTCCATATGGGCAGCATGCCACCCTCTCTTCCATATTCTTTTGTAGCCTGTTAAACCTGTTACACAATGCATCTGGGCAAACAATCAACAAACAACTATTGATTATTTCTCAGTACTGCCCTTTGTGAAAAGGTACTAATACCACATCTACTCACGACATTGACTTAATGAATCAATAGGATAGAGAGCAGAAAGAGATACTCTGCTTGAGTAAACCCATAATGATCTCCTTCTGCGCCTTCAAGTAAGATGTCTCAACACCGCAGGATGGTAGATTCCTCAAAAAGAATGAGTCTGGAGCAGTAGTCCTTGCAGGATGACAAGTAGTTTACGGAAGGGACTTTCCTAGCGATAGCTGTATGTAGTGTATTTACTATATGCTACTTGTGTACGGGATTAATAATGTGTATCTGATGCATTTATGGCTGATGTTGACATGCAACCCTAACAGAAGCTAACAGAAGAATGCAAACTAAATAGGGAGTTAACGAGGATCAACAAGACACAGGTGCAAACAACAAGGACAGGTACATGGTGCAATAAGAACACAAACAAAAACCAAAAGCAACGGGGCTGCATTAAAAAACAAACCAGAACAGAACGTCACACTGCCGTTCAGAAGTTTGGGGTCACTTGTTATTGTTTTCCAAGAAAACATACATTAAATGAGTTTGAATGGGAAATGTAGCAAGATTAATAGGTTAGACATTTGTATTTAAATAATTTGTCCTTTGTTTTGTCAAAGAATACTCCTTCGCAGCAATTACAGCTTTGCATAGTTTGGCATTCTAGTTGTCATTTTGCTAAAATAATCTGAAGAGATTTCACCCTATGCTTCCTGAAGCACCTCCCACAAGGTGGATTGGCTTGACAGGCACTTCTTACTTACGATACAGTCAAGCTACTGAATACCAGCTGACTGCTTCTTCCCTAAATAGTTCTTGCATAATATGGCATGGCGTTATTAAATGGAGTGATAACCTTCCTCCAAGAACCATTTTACCCTGTACAAATCTACCACTTTACCACCACCAAAGCACCCCCAGACCATCACATTGCCTCCTTCATGCTTGACAGGTGGTGTCAAGCATGGTTTCATGTGGTCTGCATCAAACAAATATTCCACTCTGAGATCCAAACATCTCAAGCTTAGATTTGTCTGTCCATAACAATTGTTCAGTGTCAGTGTTGTTTTGCCCATCTTAATCTGTTCTTTTTATTGGCCAGTCTGAGAAGGCTTTTTATTTGCAACTTTGCCTAGAAGGACTCCCGGAGTCATCTCTTTGCTGTTGATGCTTAGACTAGTGTTTTAAGTGTAGTATTTATTGAAGCTGTCAGCTGAGGACTGCTTCAATATTCCTATTGCTCAGTTGTGCACCAAGGTCTCCCACTCCTATTTCTGTTCTGGTTAAAGGCAGTTCGCGCTCTTCAGTGAAGGGAGTAATACACAAGATCCGAAGCCAATGGGAACATTGATGAATACATAAACTCTCTCAGCAATAATCTCCTCATGCAGCAAATGTTGTCCCAAGGGTCAATGTCAGAACTTTCCCCAACCAAAAGCCCTGAATTAATTGTCATGTCCATGCTATGCTCAGTACACGGTCCTCCGCCTATAGCCCTGGGGACATGGAGGCTTTGAGCAGATCCAGATATGACCAACAGAAAGGCTGTGGACCAGGATGACTTCATTATCAATCAATCAATCAATCAATCAAATGTATTTTATAAAGCCGTTTTTACATCAGCAGTTGTCACAAAGTGCTTTCACAAAACACCCGGCCTTAAACCCCAGGGAGCAAACCACAATAGTGATGAACATCAGTGGCTAGGAAAAACTCCCTAAGAGGGCCAAATTTAGGAAGAAACCTAGAGAGGAACCAGGCTCCAAGGGGTGACCAGTCCTCTTCTGGTTGTGCCGGGTGAACATATTAAGAGTCCAAATTTTAATAATTCAATGTATGTGGGCTAAGCCCGGAGTCTATTTAAACCCAGTCCAGATTGGAGGCAAAACCGGAGGTACAAGGACAGGGGGGATCAGCAGAGTGGCAGCTTGAAACGGCCAGGCATCGTCCCGATCTGCAACACAACCAGGAGGACCCTGGACAGGGACCGCAAACGAGTCAAGCCTGGTACTCCCTAGATGTGGCTCCAGACCTCATGTCCTCCTAAGTTTAAAACGACAGAAAACACGGAAAATTAAGACCCTACACCCCCAGCACAATAATATAGCATCGTAAGACGTTGGGACATTATGTCCCTAACCATGGCTGACGTGAGGAGAGTTTTACAAAAGTGAATTCTCGAAGTCACCAGGGCCAAATGGCATTAAGGGCCATTCTGGGTTTTCACCTCCATATTCATCCCTGTCTCTGTTTGTAGTCCCCTCGTGTTTCAAACAGACCACCATCGTCCCTGTACCGAAGAAACCTTCCATCGCCTGCCTGAATGCCTACCGCCCTCTAGCACTGACCTCCATCATCATGAAGTGCTTTGAGCAGCTGGTCAGAACTCATAACAGTGCCACCCTTACTGACCCCTTGGATCCCTTTCAATTTGCATACCATCCCACTAAATCTATTGAGGATTCCATCAACCTGATGACACACATTACACTCTCCCACCTGGAACAAGGCAACATATATGTGAGGATGTTATTTGTGGACAGCAGTTCTGCATTCCACACTTGTGCCCGCCAAGCTTGTTCCTAAGCTCAGGACGCTGGGACTTAACACATTCCTCTGCATAGCCACACACAGCTCCAACATCATCCTCAAATTCACGAATGACACTACCATTCCTGGGTTTCATCTTTGAGGAGGATGAGACCGCTTACAGAGAGGAGGTAAAGAACCTAGCCACATGGTGCCAGGACAGCAACCTCTCAATGTCTGCAAGAGATGATTGTGGACTTCAGCTCCATCAATGTGTGATGGACGACCCCCCCCCCCCCGCCACTTCCTGAAGGGTAGAGTGTCTCTGAATTTAAGTTTCTCCGTGTGTTCATCAACGCTGATCTCACTTGGTCCAGACAAGTGAACTCAACAGTGAAAACTGCCCAAAAAACGACTATACTTCCTGAGGAGACTCAAGATATGTAAAAACGATATGTCTTTAAAAACTCTCACTCTCAACTTCTACAGGTGCACCATTGAAAGCATCCTCTCAGGCTGCATTACTGCAGACTTCCCTCCAGAGGTTGGTGAAGTCGGTGGAGCTCATCACTGGCTGCCATCTCCACTCCGTGCAAGGCATCAATTATACACAATGTCTTAGGAAAGCACGGAACATCATCAAAGACTACAGCCACCCAGGCTATGATCTGTTCACCTTGCTGCCGTCCGGTAGATGCTACTGGAACATTGGAGCGCACACTTCCTGACTCAAATGTTTTTTTTACCCTCAGGCCATAAGGCTCCTCAACCAGCAACACTGACCCATGATCATATTGATCACACACTAACTTTCCAGATGCTCTCATGTCCTTTCAGGTTATTTTAATAGGCATTAGAATATTCCTTTGCATGTACCATTCATAAGCATATTATCTAGTCTATATATAATACTCAACGAATCTACTGTACTGTTCATTCTCACCCATCATACTCTTTCAAAATATAGAAATGTACACATTTACATGTTGTTTAATGTATATTGTTTTCTAATGATTTCAAATGGTCAACTATTCTTTTAAAATGATACATTTGGATTAGCAAACACAACGTGCCATTTTAACACCAGGCTGATGGTTGCTGATAATGGGCCTTGGTACACCTATGTAGATATTCCATAAAAAAAATATACACTGTATTTTTGAAAAATGTTATGTTATATTAGTGGACCAAAATGTGCTCTTCATACAAAAACAAGAAACATTTTAACTGCAGTGTATGTGCTGAAACAGAGAGAAAAAAGGTGACATTCTTTCTTCTTGCCTTATTCATCTTTTAATCGTATTTTGTATTAATATTTTCAACAACAAAAAAAGTACTATACTAAAGAATGCATTGCATTGCAGGTTTGTGAAGGGCTTGAATACTTTTGCAAGCAACTTGCAGTTTTTATTCTTATGAATATTTTTGCAGCATACAATCAATATCTCCTAACGATAACACATCTTGAGCGTCAGTGTTTCAAAGATAAAGTATCAAATATAATGAAATGTCAATGTACTTTGTAATTCAATGAAAAATGAAAGCATTGGTCAGGGGATTGAATACTTTTGCAAGCCACCAGTGGTGTCGTCAGGTCTTATTTTTTATTTGGTCTCAATCTCAGATTGACCACATATAAAAAAATCCCCTTATCTATTCATCTATAATTCTGATCGCGCATTATGATAATGTTTGTATATAGGCTGCTAGCATGCGCTCAGAACCTGTACTTTCTGTCCCGGGGGAGGTGTGGGGGCGGGGCTGAGACCCAAATGTATTGTGATCCTCGCAATGCCTCTGCAAGTCCCTGTATATTCCACTAAAGTAGTGCCTGCATCTGAAAAAATGAACAAAACAGTGTTCCCATTTGAGAAAACCCCAGAGGTAGAGATGAATACTCACTAAGCATATGGTGCCGTGGTTATTAAGTGTTTTTCCTCAGTGCAAATCATGATACATTACCCATGTGTGTATTTAATTTATGGGTAAAGAGTTTGCCGTACTGTAACAGGATTTGCTGTGGTTTGGTTAGTAGCTGTTAAATGACAGTGGTACATATTAAATAATAAAAGGAACAAATTATAGCTACTGGTTATTGATCAATTACTGTACATTTATAGGCGAATATAAATCAGTTGGGCAGAATGAAAATAGTGTGTGGATATTATGAGTAACAAGCTCTGTAACTCTATCTGCACTAAAAATCTGTGTGTCAGCCACCATCATCATGCTGTCACTGATGTAGCACTCATTGCATGCTCCAACAAAACAAGCAATTATTTTGGTGCCTACCACAGCATAGGTGATTAAAGATTTAAAAACCAGATCCACTATCAGTTGCTTCTCCAGGAAAAAAACATTTACTGGAGAAAATCTAAAAAGCTGCAGGTCTTTTATGTAGTGTGCAGGGCTGTAACTTGTATAACACTTGATTGATTTTAGGAATGGTGTACAATTGTGAGAATGTTATGTTGGGACTATAACAGAAAACATAATAAAACCCACTTGGCTGATAATAGTCCACTACATCTTTACATTTACTGCAAGCTCACACCAACGCAAAGCCAATCTTGCATTATGCAATCATTCATGATGCAGCTGTAGGCCCTGAAAGAACCAACAACAGCAGGAATAAAAAAATAAAAGTGTAAGGATGTAGGGAGAAAAGGTAAATCAGAGTGAACAGTTTATATTTCCCTCCTGCCTGCTCTGCCTTGCCTGCCTGCCTGCTTGCCAAGGGGGATGAATGGGCTTCTTTAAATAGCTCTGATTAATTAGAGGTTTTAATTGCAAGCGTGTCGGTAGCAGCACCCGCAGCTCTGACTCTGTCAGTCACGCACTCAGGGGTGGGGCGGAAGTTGTGGAAGTGCAGGCACCTGACAGTCGAGGACATCAGAGAAGCCGCCCCGCCCCGCCCCGCCCCCCTCCACCTAAACCTTCTCCCTCGCCATAAGCTCTCAGTTACCCAGTAGGAAGACTTCAGCCGCTGCACTCGGTGCTGCAAGAACTGTTTCTTTTCCATCTGCTTCCTCTATCATTTATGTGCTATAATTAGGTAACCCACAATGTGCGCCCTCGCACACGCTTGTTTGTCTGCCCCCATTCCCCCATAAGATGCTCTTTCTACCCGGTTGCATCAGTGCTCTCCTCATCTTTCTGATTGTCCCTATGGTTTGCACAGGACTCTTGTCTTTACATTGGTTTGCGTCAGTTAGTTGTCTCCACCCTGTTTTGTGCATTGACCCTAGAATCCCATTTTACCCACCGAGCAGTCTAGATGAACCCAGAACTAGTATTGCGTAATATTTCCAATGCTCAGTTAACATCCGTGGCCATGTGTGTTAAGAGATCAAAACCAGAACAAGACACCACTCTCACTTCATAGCATTACGATCAAGTACCAAGAACCAAAATGTCACATCCCCTTTTAAAATCGAAAAATATGCCAACGACTAACTAATGTGCCATTGACATTGTTTGGTGACTGATCTGCAGTACCATTTGTGTCAACAAAGTCTGTCCACGATAGACAAGTTTTTGTCAGAAAACCTAATTAAATCCAAACCCGTGATGGAATAGTGGATGAAAATACGTATGGTCACATCCCCCTCAGATCCTTTCAGGCAATGTAAAGTATGCAGATTTCATATTTTTCATGTTCATAGGTGTGACATTGCCTGGCAGGATGGTATTAGCAGGTGTGACTTTGCCTGGCCTTTCTCATCTTCTGTTCCATGCTGCTTGGGTATGCAGGAGAGCCTGAGGTGATTGATGAGTGGGCTGAGAGAGCGGAAATCTATCCCCAGGCTGCGGGGCTGGCCCTGTGATGGATGGCCCCTCAGAGGTATGCTCTGGGTCTGAGAGAGAGCCCGCAGCCTGCTTGGGAGGGGCAAGAGGGGTGAGAGTTGAAGGGTAGGGAGCGGGTAGGATGGAACAAAAGGCAACACACTGTCCCCAATATAGCAATTTTAAATGTAGTTCTACCCAGTAGACATCAGTGATAAGGCGAATGATTTTCTAACAACCAGCAGTAATTATGTGCTTTAAATCAATACAGTAAAAATCGCAGCATTGTGACCTTTTGTATATGCGGTGTGGCTGTAGTGGTTTGTTTGTCAGTTGGGTTTCGTTATAACAAAGGAGGAAGTGAGTTTGAGGACCGATAAATAGGCTGTCAGAGAAATGCGTCCTCTTTCTTGACTGCTTGTATTCTCTCTGCAAACTACACACATACTGGAAAACAAAAATCTATTACCTTTTGTGTGTGAATGCGTGACACCTTGGATGTCAACATCAGCCGGAACATTGCTTTGTGTGGGAGTCAGACAACAGACCACACACCATCACACACACACGCGCCAACCGTAATCTGCTGGTGGAACCACCTCTGATTTCTCCTCTTTGAAGCTCCTTGCTGATCGCCGCCCCCCAAGTGAATAAGCTGAAAATCAATCACTGTGATACACAGAGTGTGGGTAAAAACTGACAGAAAATTAATATAATCTGTGGTTTTATTATCTCTAGAGATGGATGGAAAACACTCCCAAGGCGGTGAGATGATTTTGGTGGTAAAAATCTGTCCTGACAGCTGTAGTTCTATGTACATAAACCCCAAGCTCCTGTTGGGAGTAGTAGTGCTCATTAGTGCAACTGTAACTTCAATAATTCACATTATAGATGCTTCCACAGTGACCTACTGCACTATTTATGAAGCCCCATAGATGTGGCAAATAATATGCTAATGAACGTCAGTAAAGGAAACTTTGTGAGGTTCCATCCTGGGACTCCTAATCTATTACAAATAAATCCATGAAGGTGCTTTTGTAACACAGTTAACCATGCTCGCAATGTTCAACTGCAAACGGTACAGTCACAATTGGGTGACAAGGCTTCTATAATTCTTTATTCAAATTCACACCCACACCTTTCACACTCACTAGCTTTTGTAAATTCACTGTGCTACATCTGCAATGTGTTTGTAGTTGCAGTCATTTTTGAAGAGCTTGCCACCCAATACTGTGTGCTGCGGTGGGCAAAATGTAGTGATCCATTTTCATGGATTAAATGTCAACACCTGGTAGGGAGACGCAGCAGCCTTCACCCTGGCTTGGTCTCCTTATCACCAGCTCCTTCTGCAGCCACCATGGGCAGGTGGAGCAGACAGGGGTGGAGTAAGAGGGAAGAAAAGGGATGGATGACATGGGCTCTGGACAACCTTTAGACAGGAGAGAGGGAGAGAGATCAATTGTCAGAAAGTGCCTTCATTCTCCGATACAAAACCCAAATGGTGACTTGTTGCTGACTCCCAACGTTAGGGAGAGGAGATATGAAGATCTTCTTAATCATATGGAAGATCTCTTAATCAGAAACTCATATATTTCTGTCTGTCACTGCTGTAAAAGACCAGTGAAGTAAAAAAAAGATAGAATCAAGTTCTATCTGAGCTGCGTACAGTTATGTGAAAAAGTAAAAACTTAGCCTGAAAGGTAAATATTTTGACATATGGATATTTAATTTTCAGTTCAACAATTTTTACAAATAAGGGTAACCCAAGTTAACCAATTACAAAAAAAGATCATATTTCAATCATTCATTCATCAAAAAACAAGTTTCAGTAGCTAGTATTACCTATTTCTTACATTGAGTAGGAGGACATTTTTGCCCATTCATCTTTACAGTATTGCTTCAACTCTATCATGTTAGAGCGCTTTCTTGTATGCACGGCCCACTTCTAGTCCTGCCACAGTATTTCAATGGGATTGAGGTCTGGGCTTTGACTCAAACATTCCATAAATCTCCTTTCACCTGACTTTTTTTAATCCATTCTTGTGTAGCTTTATTGGTGTGTTTTGGGTCATTTTCTTGTAACAAGATCTGTTCGCCTTCAACGTTTTGACAGATGGGGTCACATTCTTCCGTACAATATGTTTTATAATTGGCCAGGCACTGAGCCAGCAAAGCAGCCCCAAACCATAATGCCACAGCCTCCATGCTTTATGGTTGGCATGAGGATCTTCTGTTCAAAGGCAGCCTTTTGTTTTAGCCAAACATGTCATCTGGCATTGCAGCCAAACTCCACTTTTGATTCACCTGTTCAAAGCATGTTGTTCCAGAAGTTTTATGCACTTCAACACTAATGGTGGCAAGAAAGGCTTGTAGGTCCCTTGATGTTACCCTGTGTCCTTAGGCTTACATGAACATATTTTGGTTAGCTCTGGGGGGGAATTTGGTATTACCACTTGTGATATGTGGAAGTCTGGACCCTAAGTCTGGACAAGTTCTATGTAATAATTTTCTAATACATTTAACATTAATTTTAAGGTGCACCTGATTAAAAATGTAGACATTTTAAGTGATGGTAAAGGTAGGGGTGTAATGACTTGGTCTACATCAGGAAACCGATTTGTTTTTAATATAAATGAATGTGGTTGGAATTTATTTTAAGTGGACTCACCCATGTGTCCACTTAAAATAAAAAAATAACTTTCCAGGGGGTGAACTTACTTTTTCGCATAATTATGTAAATAATAAAAAATATCCAAATTATATGACTCGCCAATTCAAGGGGCAAAAGAGAGAGAATAAAAAGTATATTTTATCATTCATTCATCGTCAGCCGCTTATCCTGCGCACAGACTCGCGGGGGGCTGGAGCCAATCCCAGCTGACATCAGGGCAAAAGGCGGGGTACACTCAGGACAGGCCGCCAGTCCATTGCAGGGTATATTTTATCAAATAAATAAAAATGAGAACACAGTGATTTATTATACATAAAGTCATAATTTGAAATTAAATTACAACAACTGCATTAGGGGCTTAAAGCTTTCAAATAAACTCCTTCATGCCTGTTTTCCCCATCACAGAGAGTTGGCACATCTGGCTGACTGCTGTAAGCTTCACTCAACACATGCTGTATGTTTCAGTTTCTCTAGAACTGGGCTAAATTTACAATTCGTTAGCAAAATTTGCTTGTTTATCTAAATGAGTTATGCTGCTGAGAGTTGCCATCCCCAGGCAAAAGGACAAAAAGTTCCAGAGAGTTTGCATACAGAATGTACCTTCACATATTGCACATCAGATTGAGGCCATCTCAACATTATTCAGCTACGTTTAGTGGTCCCCTACACTGTTAGCTTAACCGCCTTTTTCATCTTATTAATATTTCTCAAGTCTTTGCCAATCTTCCCCTCTCGTTTAATGTCTCCCTCTTTTCTCTCTGAAACTGGCAAGAGCTGCAGTGCAACAGTGGTGTTTAAGAAAGATACGTTAAGGAGTTGATGTTTTTAAAGAATGCAAATGTATTCTTTCTGAGGCCAAGTTCAACTGAATAGAAAAGCAGAGAGAGATTTCGGAGAATTGGGTGAGAGAGAACAACTGAGAAGAATCTGGGTTTGGATAGGATACAGGGAAGAAGACTGTCTCCGCTCATTTGCCCAGAGCAAGATGATTTCCCTCGTGAAAGACAATCAAACAAAACTCTTGTGAAGAAATCACATCAGAAATTCACTTTGGGAGGACCTGAATTAGTCTGTTTTTATAACCCTAGGCAGGGTTTCGTAGGGCCTGCAGTTTGTGTCTCTGGAGGTGCAAGCTATACGCCCTGCTTTCCCATGCTACTCTCTCATCAAGCCAACATTTGATGTCACTTTGCTCTTTTCTGGCAGGATAATTGTGATTATATGCTGTGTAGAATGTAGATGTCATGTGACCACTTGGCCTCTTGTTAGAGAAGTTACATATCTGGTAAAATCTCTTGATTGTTTCAGTGTTGAAAGGTGACCTCTACAACATACCAATTTAACACTGAGCAGCTGATATTACTAATTGGCCATACTTATGTTGTGTTTCACAGGCAGCTCCATTAACAAATCAGATTAGCCCCATTGCAAATAATTGGGCAAAAGGTCAGAACTGGGCTGCCTGTGTGAATGTAGAAACAGCTTAATCTATGCTCTCCTCTCCTCATATGGCACACACACATATACAGATATTAACTTAGCTATCGGAAAAACAAAACTCGATTGCACTTACATATTTATTTTTACAAATCCTAACAGTTACTATAGCTTTTATCCTAAACTTGACCCATAACCCAAAAATAGCCTATTTCCTCATGGGGCCAAATGTCCTGGTAAGGTTGTATTCTCCCTCTTTTATGACCCTTAAGGGGATGATTCTTTACCCGTTTGGATAATAAAACACAAATTTAAGAAGATGTGATCTGGTAAGGCACAAATGAATGCACAGAGTGCCAGCCATTATTTAAAGTAGTCAAACATTGCAGCAGCCCGTCATACATAGCACTGTCCCAAAACAAACTGAATAGGGCTTTTTGGGGTTTGTTGCTCACCTCATAGGTCGCTGTGGCAGTAACTGAGATTGTATTTTAATGCTGATGCTGCCTTGCTGCAGGCTGTGTGTGGAAATAGAGAGGGCAAAGCAATTACTGCCAAACTAATGAAGCAGGCCAGCTCTTGAGCATCTGTGGGATGTCCTGGACAAACAGATCCAATTCATGGAGGCCCACCTCGCAAATTGCAGGACTTAAAAGATCTGCTGCTAACATCTTGGTGTCAGATACCACAGCACACCTTCAGAGGTCTGGTGGAGTTCATGCCTCGACAGGTCAGGGCAGTTTTGGCAGCAAAAGGGGGAACTACACAATGTTAGGGAGGTGGTCATATCTTCATGGCTAATCGGTGTATATATACTGTATGTACAGTGATGGAAAAACGTATTTGATGCCCTGCAGATTTTAGATGTTTGCCCACTGACAAAGTTGATCAGTTTAGCATTTTAATGGTAGGTTTATTTGAACAGTGAGAGACCGAATAACAACACAAAAATCCATAAAACACTTTTTTTTTATTCTAAATTTATTTGCATTTTAATGAGGGAAATAAGTATTCGACCCCTTTCCAAAACATGACTTGGTACTTGGGGCAAAACCCTTATTGGCAATCACAGAAGTTGAGTATAATGCTAAATAACAAAACCTGGTGGAACATCTCACAACTAATTAGGTTAACTGGCAACAGGTCAGTAACATGACTAAGTGTAAAGATGCTGAGGGGTTCACCACTCTGTGAAAGACTGTGCAGGAAAATATTGCAACAATTTTCTAAAAATTATTTTCAATGTAAAATTGCGAAGAGTTGGAGATCTCATCATCTACAGAGCATATTATCATAACAGATTTCAGAGAATCCAGAGAAATCTCTATACACAAGGGACAAGGCCGAAAACCGTTACTGGATGACTGTGATCCCTCAGGAGGATTTGAATAAAAAAGAGACACAATTCTGCAAAGATTAAACCGTATATAAATGACCACGTCCTTATCAGGGAAGGCCTTGCTTATTTCAGCAAGACAATGCCAAACCACATTCTGCACAAATTACAACATCATGGCTCCATAGTAAAAAAGGCCGGGGGCTAAATTTGCCTGCCTGCAGTCCAGAAATGTCACCCGTTGAAAACATTTGGTGAATTATGAAATGATAAATACGACAAAGGACATCACAAACAGATGAGAAGATGAAATCCTATATCAAGCAAGAATGGGAAAACATTTCACTAAAACTTCAGCAGTTAGTCTCCTCAGTTCACAAATGCTTACAGTGTACTGTAAAAAGAAGAGGTGATACAACACAGTGGTAAACACTCTCCTGTCCCAACTTTTTGCAATGTGTTGCTGGCATTAAATTCAAAATGGGCATGTATTTTTCCAAAAACAACATTTCTCAATTTCAACATTTAATATGTTGTCTTTGTATTATTTTCAATTGAATACAAGGATAAATTATTTTCACATCATTGCATTCTGATTTATTAGCATTTTATGCAATGTCCCAACTTATTTGGAAATGGGGTACAGTTCAAAAGTTTGCTTACCCTTGGAGAATCGGTAATACATGTACTATTTGTAAAGAAAAGGCAAAACACATGCTTTTCATTTCATATGGGATTCATATTCAACTGTAGGTCATAACAGAATGGCACAATCATAAAATAAAACATGGCAACAAATAGAAAAATAAACTGACCCCTGTTCAAAAGTCTGCATTCCCTTCATTCTTAATACTGTGTATTGGCCCTTTTAGCATCAATGACAGTGTGCAGTCTTTTGTAATCGTTGTCTATGAGGCCCCAAATTCTTGCAGGTGGTATAGCTGTCCATTCGCCTTGGCAAAATGCCTCCAGGTCATGCAAAGTCTTTGGTCATCTTGCATGAACTGCATGTTTGAGATCTCCCCTAAGTGGCTTGATGATATTAAGGTCAGGGGACTGTGATGACCACTCCAGAATCCTTTTCTGCTGTAACCACTGGAGGGTCAACTTGGCCTTGTGCTTAGGGTCATTGTTGTGCTGGAAAGTCCAAGAGCATCCCATGCGCAGCTTTCATGCTGAAGAATGCAAATTGTCTGCCAGTATTTTCTGATAACATGCTGCATTCATCTTGCCATACATTTTCACAAGATCCCTCATGCCTTTAGAGATCAATCAACCCTAAAACATCAGTGAGCCACCACCATGCTTCACAGTGGGGATGGTATTCTTTTCATTATAGGCCTTCCAAACATGCTAATTGTTGTTATCATAAAGCTCTATTTTGGTCTTGTCACACCAAATTACAGTGTGCCAGAAGCTGTGTGGCGTGTCAAGGTGTTGTTGGGTATATTGTAACCAAGCTTTTTTGTGGCATTGGCACAGTGAAGGATTCTTTCTGGCAACTCAACAATGCAGCTCGTTTTTGTTCAAGTATCGTCGTATTGTGCTCCTTGAAACAACCACACCATCTTTTTCCAGAGCAGCCTATTTTTCTTCTGTGGTTACCATTGGGATTTTCTTTGTATCTCGAACAATTCTTCTTGCAGTTTTGGCTTAAATCTTTATTGGTCTACCTGAACTTGCCTTGGTATCAAGAGATCCCTGAATTTTCTACTTCTTAATAAGTGATTGAACAGTACTGACTGGCATTTGCAAGGCTTTGAATATCTTTTCATACAATTTTCCTTCTTTACCAAGTTCCATTACCTTGCCGTTATGCAGGTCTTTAGACTGGTCTTCTTTTCTGCTCCCCATGGCTCAGTATCTAGCCTGCCCAGTTTATCCACGTAAGAGCTAACAAACTAATCGACTATTTATACACAGACACTAATTGCAATGTACAAAGCCACAGGTGTGAGAAATTCACTTTAAATTTTAACCTGTATGTGTCACCTTGTGTCTAACAAGGCCAAACATTCAAGGGTATGTAAACTTTTGATCAGGACCATTTGAGTGATTTCTCTTATCATTATGATTTAAAAAAGAAGCCAAACAACTATGTGATAATAAATTGCTTCATATGAACAGTGTTCTTAAATAAAATATATTTTTTCAAAATCAGTGCCAGAATTTCATACTTTCTGCCAGGGTATGCAAACTTATGAGCACAACTGTGTATGTATGTATGTACAGTATGTGCGTTAATATGTATGTACGTACGTACGTACATTGTAAAATCTGACATTTTTATTATGAATGCACTCTTATGAAATTGCTCCTGCATTTCTAGTCCACAGCCTTTCCGAGCAGAGTCCTGTTCCTGGGCACACTAAGCACCTCAAAGAGTCCTGTTCCTGGGCACATTAAGCACCTCAAAGAGTCCTGTTCCTGGGCACACTAAGCACCTCAAAGAGTCCTGTTCCTGGGCACAATGAGCACCTCAATGTCCCATTTATTCTGCAGCCTATTTGTCTGAGGATAAACGACAAAGCAGTCAAACATCCACTGATATCACTGGGCTTCATGTAACTCACTTATTGGAAGGACCAATGTTGGCTGGAGAGGGAGTATTACTAGATCAGGGTTGCTGAAAGACGAATAAAGGACTCATGGCGTACCACCAAACATAAATTTGGCAGAGCTTCTTTGTTTGGTAGGGTTCTTAGATAGGGGTTGAGTGAGAGAATGTGAGTGTGTGCTGAAGGATGGAGATGGGTGAGTCGGTTTTATTTGGGGCTCTGAGCTGCTGAGTGAAGTGGTCCCATGTGTGCCTGTGTATAAATATTCATCCTCACTGTTCTGCGTCAACAAGCAGAAACACTTTCATCTCTGTTTGGAGGTTCAGAAAATAGATCTGGGTGTTGCTTTAAACAGCCGACAGGATCTGCCACAGTGGCTTTATGAAACTTTATGAGGAATCGGGGGTTGTTGTCAAAGTTACCACGTTATTGTTTCGTGTTTGGTGAGAAGATTGTCTCGCGCAGTAGATGTGAGGATAGAGACTTGGTTTGTCAGGTTAACTTCACAAGACAACAACTACACATGTACTTGACCATTTATTAAGACAAAATATATATCCATATATACTCTCTGATTAAGTTAATTTAATGTTTTTTATAGTTGAGATTATATTGGCTGATTGTGCCTTGTTGTAGCATAGTGGCTTCTATCTGTGTTAATTTTTGTCTGGAGCTTGGGCTCTTGATGGAAAGCCATGTCATTCCTTGTTCTCCCTGTGTTCAATTTGCTCTTATTGAACTGAAATGAAACACAACTGTCACTTCACCTTGCCATTGTGCTCCATCAGTTTATGGGGAATAATGGTGAGGAGGAAGAAGAGATGCAGAAGCATGCGCACATACATTCACTATGCATCTGTCTGCTGCTCAGATTGTTTCAGCCCCTACACATCCCCTTCTTTCCTTAGTCACTCTTCCTTTCAACTCCTCTATTTATTCATTCCCCCATCAGCTAAATGAAGTAAATCAACCCAGGACTTCACCAAGCTGGAAAACAACACAATGATTAAAATACCCTAACCACTTTCGGCCGAAGGAGGAATTTTCTTGTATTCATAAAATATTTACTGCATATTATATATGTATATATATATATATATATATATATATATATATATATATATATATATATATATATATATATATATATATATATATATATATGTATATGTATATGTATATGTATATGTATATGTATATGTATATGTATATGTATATTTATATTTATATTTATATATAAAATACATTTAATTCTGCCCTCTCCATTGTTTAACTAACCTTTATTTTTCTAGGTTTTTCTCATTGAGGTAAATCTTGCATACATTTAACAAAACTTAAATTTAGGACAACTGATGATATTAAAATCTATACTAGTCAATAGCAGTGAAAAATACAAATGATATATCTTGTACGTTATACAATTTTACATTCTTCCATCAGGTCATCTATAATACTTAGTCCTGTGCTAACGTGCAGATAAAAATGATTATGGACAAATCCCCACATTGACTCTATCAAACATTTTCTTGTCAAAGCATGCTTGACACATGCGAAGATTCAGTCCGTAGGGTCGCAGTTGCCAATGAGATGCTTTAAAAGAGAATTAATGTGGTTGTGATCAAAACGACTGTGAAAATAAACTAGCCCTAAAAAATTTGCTCTCAATACAATATATGAATATCACTTTCTCTGCCAACATCGTAGAGCCTCAAAACTCTTTTCACCAAAGGTTTGTACTTAAAATATAACAGTCAGGTTAAAGGGCGATGTAAGAAATATTTTTAAGTTCAAGTTGCCACTCAAGGCTAGTCTACGAAACCGAGACCCACACCCTCCTGCATCTTTCAGTATTGTTCTGTTTCTTATGTCTGATCCATGGTCACTGCAAATGTAGCAAAAGCGACGTAGAGCAAGGTTGCAACTCTGTTTTTCATTATTAAATGTGCGGAGGTTAAGCAGATGTACGTAGATTTATGTGGCCTCTCAAAAGCAATGCAACCAAACGGTTATACCTGCAACACATCAGTAGTTTGTGTATTGTACACTACAGGGGAAGAACCAGGTTTCGATTTACTGTTTTTTTTATTAATACATGGGCAGTCCCCCAAAATTAAGACACGGGCATCCCCCTAAAGAGGTAAAAACAGCAGGTCGGGGGTCGAAACATTTATATATCGTTCTGTAATTGTAAAAATTGCTTTATATTTACCATATGCTTTATATTTACCACACCTCTAAAGTGGACCATACCAGTTATAAACCTTGAGGTCAGTTGAACATCTTGTCTGCCTGTCTCATTCCCAACGTTGCAGTGGATTTTGTAAATGAATGCCCCCTCCAAACTGTGCAATCAATCAAATTGGATGTGAGTGTGTGCTACTGAAATGCATGGATAGCAGCAATGAGGTTCCCGAGGTAGACATACCTGTAATAACTGAAAACGACCTTTACATACTTTGCAAAGCAGTGTCGGATTCCAGTAGTACAAGAGAGTAGTGCAACAAGGTCCCTGAAAGGCTGTACAAGCGGTGGGTGGGTGGGTGGGTATGCTTAGTTCTGAAACTGCATGGAAATGTAACGATATAACATGTTCCTGAGTTTTGCCATTGGTTATGGTCGGCAAAATGGCCTTTACTTTCTTTAAATCTGTCAAGAGATTTCCTCACATTTGCATTTTTTCTGACTTGCTGTATGCCTTTGGTTTGCATTTCAGCCCAGGAGAGTCAACCCTATCCTCTATGGTCAATATTTTATGGTAAGACTGATTTGATTTTATCTTTGGCATTAGGCTACTTTGAAGACTGAAACATTGGCCTAGCTACCACTAAAAGGCATCCACCTAATTCTGCCTAATTTCTCACCAAGTCCAAATAAAGAAACAGCTGATACATTTAGATCATTGGGTGGTCAATGCCTTTTATTTAAGTCAGGCACAGGCTTAGATGCTGTGTGATAGTAACACATCTGCCTACCTCTTTGGCATGTTGATAGTGCCTTTGGTTCTGGTTTTATGTGGGTCTGTGTTTGAGCGGAAATTATGGTCTGCTGTTGTTGTGTATCCATGTGTGTGTTTTAGGTCTAACTATACTCATGGGGATCAAATGTCCCCTTGAGTATAGTAAAACCAGTAATAATTTGACTAATGGGGACCCACGAGGCAAAAGTAAATTTCTGGCTCAGGGTTAAGGTTTAGGGTCAAACTTACAATTCATTTTAGCGTTAGAATTGGGGTTTCTTTAAGGTCCAGGCATTGTTGGTTAGGTTTAGGGTTACGATTAGGGCAAGGGAGCATGCAATTTGAGGTTAGCTGTACAAACTTGTGTGTTTGTGTGTGTGTGTCTGACTTGCTGCCAGTTTTTCTCTAGGATACTTTGTTGGTGACCCCTGAAAGAGTTGTTATGCGTTTCATGCCCTATGAGCTTGTGTAATGGGTTGGATTTGTCCTATACTATATTATGTTAAACAAGTTAGATACTGTAAGGATTGAGAGTCTTCAGTTCACTGAAGCAGACGCCTGTGTTGTACAGGGATCCCTTTACGCCCTGGAGAAAAAGTTGACCCCCTAGATTGTCATTGTATAATTTGCACTCTGGGTAGAGTGCAAATTATACAACACTCTGGTGTTTGTTTTACAGCCACTGAAAAATGTCCACATCGTGCATTAGCAGTAGAGAATGTAAATTGTTATTGTGCTTTTAAATATAATGTTCCACTTTAGTTTACACTTTGTTTTTGCTGCTTTTTCCAGTTTTGCTGTTAAAAAGCACGTCACTGTTAGATTTTACTTGAATATTAATCATTACAAACCTACATACAAACGGTATGTGCAAACAATCCAACCTTGTACTAGTGTAGTAGTGTTCTATACAGCGTGTTATGGTGTGTTCTGGAAAGCCACTCGGCCAGCTAGAATGAGATGTATCCCCTTGTATCATCTGTCTCCACTCTCCAGGACGCACATCTCCAGCGGGTGATGAATAGTCAGCAAATGTGGGATTGATTTACGTTGAAAATTCTGTGCTGACAGTGTCAGCGGTGCCGAGGTAGTTGTGAAGGCACACGGCACAATGCTTTCACCGTGGTTTCAGCTTTGTCTGGGGCGACCTTGAGGGCCCTTCCCAGGATTCTCCATCTCGTGACAAGTATGCCAAGCAGATTTTCTGAGCTTCTTCTGGCTCTTGAGTTTCGGTAGTTATAAATCAAGGCAAGCTGAACATTGGAATGAAAATAAAAGAAGCATGTCATTAGTGTTGCACAGGGATATAAAGGCTATAAACATAAGCCACCATCTGGAATCCCAGAGCACTCAAAGAATGAAGCATACAAATATTTACACAACTTTTACAAATTAGTGTAATTCCAACATCATATTACAAGACACATGCGTTTACAATAACTCAGGCCTATCTGAATATCGTTGCATCAAGTTGAATCCCTCTAACCATTAGAGGGAATGCCTAATCACTCACAAAGATATGTTAGCTCAGTGTTTGTGGCCCTGGTAGAGGCAGTTAGCCTTCAGGAGTTTTGCATTTCCTAGACCATTTGCGCCAGTGTCAACCATGTTCAAACGGTCATTGCCGTCTGTCATCAGGACCCTAAAGAAGCCAGCATAGTTGAGAACGAGGTGGGTAAACAGGTGATCAATATTCAGGTGAATAGGAACTGGGGAGTGAGCTGCGTTCTTTGGGACGGGAAGTTCGCTGTGTGCTGGAGGCTGAAGATGTGAAGGTGGACTGGGCGTCAATCTAACACAATTAAATGTTTGAGCCCCAAGATGTGTTGTTTCTTCGCCTTTCCGTGTTGCTTAGGAAATATTGATACTGGAGTGATGTAGGTGATGTAGGTCAACCAGTGACGATTTACAGTTTGTTTTATCAACAACTCTTTGGCCTGGTTTCGCAAAACACGGATAAAGCCTGGTCCAGGACAAAATAATCCAGTTCAGTCGAAAACTCCATTGAACTTATTTTTTTAGTGCTAGACTAGGCTTGATCTGTGTCTGCAAAACTGGCCTTTGACAATTGGAGTTGTAGTTTACTGGAAAGTCAAAACGCTGCCAATCAGGAGATCAAACATCGTATTGTTGCATTGCTCTTGTTTAAACAGAATAAACTCATCTTTTTTCGGCTCTATCAGATTTATTCCATATGCATTGAAACTAGCCTAGGCGTCTTTGATTGAAGGGGCCCGGATTAATGTTGGTTGGGCAGGATTTTTTAAACGTACCTTACATAGCATGTGCCGTACAATATAGGGTGACCCTGGTGCTTTCGTGGAAGTCCCATGAGTCTTGTCTACTGATTTTATCAGGCCAGTCCCCCTAATAAGGATGATTTTGCTGATTCCCCATGTTTAACTGTGATCTGGCCTAATCTTAAATGGACATGAAAGTGTTTTGAAAGATTACATGTTATTTGAACCATTACAAAAAATTATGAAATGTGTGGGTTTACTTAATTATCCCGTTAATCCCTTATACTGTCAAATCTACATAACATGCAGGCCTATTTTTACCGTACTTGAAACAACAAAAGACAATTCCTGGTGAAAACTGTCACATAGCAGTGTTTCATTTGTAAAACTACTAAAAAACATCCATATCAAGGCTGGGAACACAGGAACCACGGGAACACACTATTTGTCGTTCTTATTTTCACAGCTGGAGTAAAGACAAATTTGTCTAGAACTGTCAGTGGAATTTGTCTTGCCAAAAATTATCGCCATGACCAAACGGTTGCTACAGAGCTACAAGATCATAAGTAACCCTGTTCAAGTCAAGGCATTCTCTGGATTTGATGTCTGAGCCCCAAACTGTTCTACCATCCAAAAGGTATGCTGAGCAAAAAGCTGTAAAAAAGGAAATCATCAGTTGTTCCACTTAAAAAAAAAAAATAATCAACCAGCCACAGAAAAATGGGAAATGTCTTAGTATGGCCTTATAACTCAAGACATACCAGTGGCCTATTCAGTGAGCTTAGGAAGGTCAACCCAATCTCATATATCGGCTAGTAATGGGTAAGAGTTTTGGAGTTTTTAACAAATCTCAGCACCTCATGGAACACAGTGTTCAGTACAGGTCATATAGTGATATAGTGGCATACTGATAGTAGCATAGTGGCCAAACATTTTACCAAACGAAGAAAAAGGAAAAACATGACTTCTATAGAATCTAAAATACATTTCACGTCTGTGATTTATCAAGCAAGGTTCTGTTTCAAATACGCTTTATTATAAGCAACAAATGTAAAAAGAATGGGAGTTTAATTTTTTCTTACACATAAAAATACAGAATAAAGACAAAAAAGTAAACTATGTAAGAGCTTAAGTTGTATGAGACAGTGTCTGGAGTTGACAGAACAGGAATGAATGTGTATTCCAAGCTGTCTTCCCAATTTTACACACATAGGTAGTTTAAAGCCCAGTTCTTCCTCCCATGTTGCTGGGAAAGACACTGTGGAGGATGAGTTGAGAGATTAACCTGTCAAGGCAAATATGAGACACTGACACTCCACCAATAGGACAGTGGTGAACTCACGTTCCAGTAAGACATCTGGATGATTTTAGGCAGCTCCAGCTAAAATATGACAACAGTTATTTGAAGACCAATAATAAAATAAAAAAGTTTGGGGGAGACAGTTCTTAAATCTAGAAGCTGTTGCATTGAACCCACAACATGCCGCCAAAGAAGCTCTCAATGCAAGTGAAACAGGCCATCCGTAGGCTGCAAAAAAAATCCATCAGAGAGATGGCAGGAACATTAGGAGTGGCCAAATCAAAATGTTGGTACATTCTGAGAAACAAAGAACACGCTGGTGAGCTCTGCAACATGAAAAGGCTTGGACATCCACAGAAGACAACAATGCGTTATGATCATAGGATCCTTTCCATGGTAAAAATAAAGACCTTCACAACACCCAGCCAAGTTAAGAACACCCTCCAGGAGGTAGGCATATCATAATCCAAGTCAAATGAATGTAGAAGGCTTGGAACAGCTCATGATCTGAATCATATCACATAAGCTGTAAAACAAGGTAGAGGAAGTGTGATGGCATGGGCATGCATGGCTTCCAATGGCACTGGGTCACTAGTGTTTATTGATGTTGTGACAAAGGCAGAAGCAGCCAAATGAATTCTGAAGTGTATAGGGATATAGTCTGTTCAGATTCAGAAAGGTTGACTGGACGGCGCTTCACTTTAAAGATGGACAATGACCGAAAACATATTGCAAAAGCAACCTAGGAGTTTTTTTAGAAAGACCCAAAAAAATGTTTGTTCAAGCCCTTGAATTAATGCTGAAAATCTGCACTTCAATTGCATCGCAGTCATTTCAAATCCACTGTGGTGGCGTACAGAGCCAATATAATTAATGTTTTGACAGTGTCCAAATATTTCCGAACCCAAATATACATGTAGTGATCAGTCCAAATTGTTTCACCTTGGTGAATATATGATATTAAACAGATGCCTAAACTGAAAGAATGGGTCTGTTTTCTTCTAGCCAATATGATCCGAATATATTTGCCTACCAATATTCCTAGGCTGTTAAGCAGAAACATAAAAAAAAACTATATTTTGTCTGTTTTAAGAGGAGGATTCAGTCTCTATGACTCACCTTTCTATATGTAATTGGGTGTCAACCTCATCCAGAAGAAAAGGCATGCATCCCTCATCCCTAGCGTGGGAAAACATTTTGTGCAGGAAAGGTTATTGAAAAACATCAACATTTTACATCTTTTTACCATGTAAATTCACTGAGAACATATTGAAGGAAACAGCCTGGGAGCATTTAGGGTTTACTGCATGCTCAGGGACAGAACATTTCACACTGTCATCCCTGGCATTTAAACTAGCAAACTTTCAGTTACTGTTCAGATACTCTCCTCTGTAGGCATATACATTCCACCCATTAATCGCCATCTTTTACATTCACAGGGGAATCTATCTGCCCTTAGGGTCTTGCCATTCGAGGGTTTTGCTTGTTTTTCATATTTATCAGAGAGGCTTTGGTTGATTGAGAAGCGTCTGCATATCTAAGGAATTGGTATCTGCTTTGGTGTGTGTATAAGATTTTAAACAATCATAACTTGACATTAATGTCCTTGGGGGATAAGAGCACATGAAAGTACCTCTCCAGTAACTGTCTTGATTTTGTAGATCATATAACACTCAATTTTATGCAGTAATTTGTGTGGTTTGTCTCTCAAATTACCATTGTTTGTGTATTTCAAGAAGGGACTAGTTGAATGGAACTTCAACTAAGGAAATCAGATTCTGCTCTAAATGTACCAATATTTTTGAGTTTCCCTATAGTTGGATGACAAATATTCTTTCTATCTAGTAAGTTAATGTATTTCCTGTTCAGCTTAATATTCCCAATTAGTTTCTTTCTGGATGCCTGGATTCAGGGACACCGACAGGAATTCAAGGGCCCGGGACAGAATTTAACATTTAGGACCCAAACAACAGTTAAAAATGTTTAAATAAATAGTAATGATATTACAGACACACAAAAAAGTCATAAACGTTTTATTGTGACATATTTTAATTAATTACTAGGCCATATTCAGATTATTTTGTTTTCAACACAGGTAAATTATTATGACGCACGTTTTTCAATTCATAACCTTCTCAATCCCAATCAGCCATTAACTGCTACACATAGTTCTATGTTCACTTAGATTTGTCCTTCCATTTCTGTGCTCCTAGTTTTGGTTGCATAATGGCAATGCTTTAGCCTGATATATACTGTAGTTAGACAAATTTATATTGGTTAAATTTGAACAACTAGATAGGATCTTTTCAGTAAAAAAATATTACAGAATTTTGCAATTATACTCACTGGTCAGAAAGCGGATCCACGTCAGTGCCTGATAGAGAATGACGTTGTGAATAAAAAAACGAAACACATAATTACCTTTTCCAAAAAGAGCACCAAGAGTTCGATGTTTTAGTAGCCTTGCTAACGTTAGCTAAAAGTCCCTGGTAGCTAGCTATAGAAAGATGGTCTTCTTTTGCTTCTTTGCCATTTTTGTAGTATATGCTGTAGTAGACAAGAGAGCAATTGACACTTTGTCATCCTGGTCTCTAGCTGCCATTATGGTATCTCACAGAAAGCGATCTTAGCTCCTTAAGGTTATATATATGATCCGAAATATATATATCCAGGTAGATTATATACATAGGCGATTGACTGGAACGGGATTGCAGGAACAGTCTGGAAAGTAGCGGCATGCTCCAAAAATTATAAATTTACATTCCACAGGCACTGAAATAGTGATTTTTTTTTTTTACTGAAGAAATAATAAAGTTGTATTGGCGCGGGTGTTAGGGTATCACTCTGATTGGCTGTAGGTGTTAGGGTATCACTCTGATTGGCTGTAGGTGTTAGGGTATCACTCTGATTGGCTGTAGGTGTTAGGGTATCACTGATTGACTGTTTCCAGAAAAAGAGAAAAAGGTTCAATCAAAACGTTGTTAGATAAACAGCAAATGCTGTTCAATGCAATTCTTCAATTTAATTA
The DNA here is from genome assembly GCA_016801105.1 of Esox niger. NCBI lineage: Eukaryota > Metazoa > Chordata > Actinopteri > Esociformes > Esocidae > Esox > Esox niger. Next base: position 16,402 of record JACXGJ010002651.1, on the reverse strand, counting down.
CATTGTAACGTTCTTGATTGGACTAAATACTAAAATTGACTGATTAATTAATAAATATATTCAAGCCAAGCAAATGGGCACACCCAGTCCAGGGCCCAGGACAACATTCATCTTAGGCATCACTGCCTAGAGTGATAGGAAACTCTAGGCAGTGATCATGTGATCATGTGACCAGATATATTCAATCTGGTCACATGATCATGCCATTGAAATTGCCCAGCCCCTCCAAAAACTAATTTGGACTTAGTGACCTCACCCTGTATCAGAGATATTTCCACAACCAATGTGCAAGTTAGAACTTTTCTCATGGAAGGACATTTCAGATGGATAATAACATGACCAAAGTGCATCTTTAAGGGTTTCCCAGAGTAATGATAAAGAAGTGTTTGCATCTAAACTGGTTCTCACCAGTTCTGTGAAGAGTTTAATTAAACCTACACAGACTTTCATTCGCAATAATGTGATCCAATCACAAGGAAAATGTTAGAGGTCAGTGGTAAGAGATTTCAATGTTGTGATACTTCATGCTATTAGTGTATGGGACCAATTAAACATCCACCAGGAAGTAGTCTATTTATATATAGACATTTTGAACATGTAAGTGTACTATATGAACTCACCCGAATTAAGGCAGATGATGGAATGGCAGGTAGAGGATAAATCCAAATCCATGGTTCTGTCACATTGGGTACCTGGAAAGCCATCAGGGTTAACTGCCTTGATCAAAGATCGTTCAACCAAGTGTCCTACTAAAAATTATTTTAAAATATGTGTGAGATACTCAACCAATATGATCACTTACAACAGCATGCCAAACGAAAGACTTCAAGATATTTTATATCAGGGGTGTCAAACCAGTTCCATGGAGGGCCGAATGTCTGCAGGTTTTCGCTCTTGTACTTGATTGATTAATTTAGGTCACTCATTGGTTAGTTTCTACCCTCACCTGGTTTTTTAAGTCTGAACTGGGAACCAATTTATAGGAAAAACCATAAACCTGCAGACACTCGGCCCTCCGTGGAACCGGTTTGACACCCCTGTTTTATGTCATGTTTTACGGTGAGACAAGTTATTTGTTGCTACTTATACGATTGCTTGTCTGATTATACATAGAGGTCTTTGTGAATACCGTTAACTTTGTCTTATCAGCATTTTAAAGTAATTACAGCTGATAGAGCTAAGCCTAGACAATAGCAAAGCCCCACTGGATCTCTACAAAGGCCTTCTTCATTGTTGCTGCACAATAATAAATAAACAACCACTTGTTTTCACTTCTTGGTTTTCTCCAGTCCTGGTGGATTCTTATCCTTGCTTTTTCACAGTAATGTGGACGTTTTTGCCATTTTCACTTTTACAGTTTCAAATGAGGAAATCACTAAAAAAGGGATTACGATATAACACTGAATAAACAATCACTATTGAGGACAGTTACTTCCGCAATGGCTTCCACATTAACTATAGCTAATATACCGCAAATTCTATCTGCTAATTCTATCTAATCTGACAAACATTTCTTTACCTTTTTATTAGCGGAAAGGACAAAGGTGCCCAAAATGTGTCTGTGAGGCATTGTTGTTTCAGAGGATAATGTTTAAGCCCCTCTTCCCCGGTTAAAGAACTTCTGGACATGCTTCTCAATCAGAAAATCTAATTAAAAAATCACATGTGTCAGTAATGGATATGCACAGTGGGGATAACAAGTATTTGATACACTGCTGATTTTGCAGGTTTTCCTACTTACAAAGCATGTAAAGGGTCTGTAATTTTTACCGCAGATACAATTCAACTGTGAGAGACGGAATCTAAAACAAAAATACAGAAAATCCCATTGCATGAATTTTAAATAATTAATTAGCATTTTATTGCATGTCATAATTATTTCATCACCTACCAACAAGTAAGAATTCCGGCTCTCACAGACCTGTTTGTTTTTCTTTAAGAAGCCCTCCCGTTCTCCACTCATTACCTGTATAAATTGCAACTATTTGAACTCGTTCCCTGTATAAAAGACCTGTCCACACACTCAATCAAACAGACTCCAACCTCTCCACAATGGCCAAGACCAGAGAGCTGTGTAATGACATTAGGGATAAAATTGTAGACCTGCACAAGGCTGGGATGGGCTACAGGACAATAGGCAAGCAGCTTGGTGAGAAGGCCACAACTGTTGGCGCAATTATTAGAAAATGGAAGAGGTTCAAAATGACGGTCAATCTCCAACGGTCTGGGGCTACATGCAGGATCTCACCTCGTGGGGCATCAATGATCATGAAGAAGGTGAGGGATCAGCCCAGAACTACACTGCAGGACCTGGTCAAAGACCTGAAGAGATCTGGGACCACAGTCTCAAAGAAAACCATTAGTAAAACACTAGGCCATCATGGATTAAAATCCTGCTGCGCACGCAAGGTCCCCCTGCTCAAGCCAGTGCATGTCCAGGCCCATATGAAGTTTGCCAATGACCATCTGGATGATCCAGAGGAGGAATAGGATTGTGGTCTGATGAGACAAAAATAGAGCTTTTTGGTCTAAACTCCACTTGCCGTGTTTGGAGGAAGAAGAAGGATGAGTATAACCCCAAGAAAACCATCCCAACCGTGAAGCATGGAGGGGAAAACATCATTCTTTGGGGATGCTTTTCTGCAAAGGGGACAGGACGACTGCACCGTATTGAGGGGAGTATGGATGGGGCCATGTATCGCAAGATCTTGGCCAAAAACCTCCTTCCCTCAGTAAGAGCACTGAAGATGGGTTGTGGCTGGGTCTTCCAGCATGACAACGACCCGAAACACACAGACAGGGCAACTAGGGAGTGGCTCTGTTAGAAGCATCTCAAGGTCCTTGAGTGGCCTAGCCAGTCTCCAGACCTGAACCCAATAGAAAATCTTTGGAAGGAGCTGAAAGTCCGTATTGCCCAGCCACAACCCCGAAACCTGAAGGTTTTGGAGAAGGTCTGTACGGAGGAGTGGGCCATAATCCGTGCTGCAGTGTGTGCAAACCTGGTCAAGAACTACAGGAAACGTATGATCTCTGTAATTGCAAACAAAGGTTTCTGTACCAAATATTAAGTTCTGCTTTTCTGATGTATCAAATACTTATGCAAGTATGAAATAAAATGCTAATTCATTATTTAAAAATCATACAATGTGATTTTCAGGATTTTGTTTTAGATTCCGTCTCTCACAGTTGAAGGGTATCTATAATAAACATTACAGACCTCTACATGCTTTGTAAGTAGGAAAACCTGCAAATCAGCACCCACTCTATGGTCTGTTTTCAGCAGGCGCAGTTAGACTAGTGGTAATGTCATCCAACTTGTAATCAAGAGGTTGTCAGGTTTAATTCTAAACTAGCAAGGGGAATTTTTATTTCATTATGTCCCAGAACATAACAGTTACCTAAAATGTTTAAAGGGGTAATATATAGAATTCAACAGAGGCAGGAAGCTGATAGCTTTACGAAAAAGTGTTTAATGTTAGCTATGTATGCTGCACTAATTAGCTGCATCCCTTTCATGTCATATGAATAGATAACTAGATGCTTGTGAAATTGTCAGATCAGCGTTGCACACAACATTAGCTAGATATAAGATGATTGACTAAGACTTGTTCAGATAAAGTTAATGTTATTTGCAGATACATTTTTTGGGATGTTGGTAATTTCAGCTCATGTTAAGGGTCTTGAAGATAACTCCTTATGCTGTGTTAATCACTAACTAGATGGTGGTAAACCATACGCCACATCCTGTCCACCGTTATGGCAATGAGAAAAAGGTCCATAGAGCCAACAATGAGCATTTGAAAAATGTACCAAAACAAACAGTGATATCCTTGGATACATTAATATTCAAATAAAATAGTCTTTGTGAGAATTTGAAAGGAATTCATGCATGGTCAGCAGCAAAAAAAACTGCTAACATCGTCTCATCTAACCTAAAAGTTTGTCTCAAAACCTCTTGAAATATTTGGAAATAGCATGTAGTTTGTTGTGGTTACAAATGCACCTGATTTGAATTTCAATTTACGTGGGCTGGGAGAGTGCAAGAAAACCAATATGAGTAGTTGTGGTGAGGGGAGTGAAGGGAGAGAGAAGAGGGCAGCAGCAACAAGTCCAATCAGTCACAGATGAGAGTCATTTGTCTCAGTCGGAGAGGCACTCATTCAATTATTCTCTAACTGTTTACTTTGGTGGAAACAGAGGCGCTGGCAGCGGACCTATTGATTCATTTTATTTTTATACCGCCACATTACTCTGGTAGACTTGGACCAAGTTGCTGTGAATAAAGAGTGCAAACCCAAGCCACTGCAACGAGAGAGAGAGTGCACTCACATGCGTCGTATTAGAGAACAAATGCACAATAGATGTGTGAATGAATGGCTATAAGGTGCGAGTTATGTAAATCTGAGCGGAAGAGAGCGAACGAGGAGAGGGTCTGAGAGAGCGATAGCGAGTGAGCGAACGAGAGGAGAGGGTCTGAGAGAGCGATAGCGAGTGAGTGAGTGAGTGAGTGAGAGAGAGAGTTACCTGTGAGGTATTGCAGTAAATTGTTAACTTTGAGAACAGTATATTGCTGAGTCATGTGTAGAACTGGAGTGCAATTATGCCTCAGGAAGGCGAGGCGCCCCTCCGCCCCTCTTGTGATTGAACTGCTGCTAGAACTTCTTACAGCCGTTTGTTATTTCAAAAAACGTTTCCAATGTGTGAACATACCCTTAGCAAAACATTGGCAATATTGTGATGCAGAAAGTTGTACAGGGATAACCGACAGTCAAAATAAAGTCTTTCTCCAGGTTATTACTTTTTTCCCAGAATGTTTTTTACATCCAAACCGCCCGATTCGCAAGGTTTAAACTGTTGTCAATTAGATGGCCACCACTCGGAGAAGGCAACATAAGCCATTTGTTATGTAAATATGCACTCCAGTAACGAGCGCCCTAATAGGAGTAAAAAGGGATATCTCTGAAAGGGTGTAGACATAGTGTCAGATTGAGTAACGACCTTGGAAAAGGGGACTTGAGCTTTGTACCATTGATTCCAGAGATAGGTGGCCTAGCAGTTACAGAATTGGGCCAGCGATGGCAAGGTTGCTAGTACAAATGCCTAGCAAACAAATTGAAAATCTATTGAAGCGCCCTGGAGCAACGCAATTAACATTAAATGCTTAAGGGTCGTTAATATTGACAGACCCTGGCGCTTACCCCAGTCTCCGAGGGTGTCTCAGGGGTAGTTGGAATATTCCAAAACATTTCCATTCTACATATGCGTATTATAAACGTGTACACGCTTGATATAGTAAATGAAATATAGGCACACGTTGTTTGGTGTATGCAGACACCTACAGCAGAGCTACAATTTCACTGTTAACGTTACATTGATGCACACATATTGTACATAACATTTTACCTTTCCAAGGGATGTTTCAGCAGATGCAAGGACAATAGATGTGTGCATTAGCAACAAAACAGTGATAAAAAGTAAAGAGTAGTGCTGAAATCAGAGTAGTTTCTGTCCTGATATGCACTGACAGGTTGCTGGGAAAGAATGGAAACACAGGAGAGTTGCTGCCCATATAACCCAAATAAATATACAGACAGACGACAGGTCGTAATGGCTGAATGGGATATCAGTTTGGCCCCTTTCTACACAACCAAAATGCCAGTTCTGTATTCATCTAAAATGCCTGAAATGCAAAATTGGTGTAAACTGCTAGTCTGTAAAAGCTAGGAGTAGGGCCAGATAAGAGCATTGGTTAAAGTAATTTAAAATGAAGAGTAATGTAATCTGTTGAATAGTACAAAGCCTTAACCTAAAACTCATTTCTCCCTCTGTGGCATTTTGCTTTGTCTGCAGAAAAGAGGATTTGTATTGAGTTTCCAGACACTTAGAGCTAGTGGCAGAGAGTTATAATTCACATCACATCAGATGCCTAGCCCAGTCAAAACACACCCACACACACACACACACACACACACACCAAGAGGTCCCAATGCTACACCTCCACATTAATTGCTATCCCAATGCAACTGTTGGACAGTATGGTTATAAGGGGCATAAACCTTGATAATGGCCCTCTTTTTATATTCAGAGACACAGGGCCGTTGGTAGGGGGAAGGAGGAGTGGGGAGTTTGATGGTTGGTAACAGACAAAGCCAAACCATCAAGAACCACAAGACTAAAAGCTACTCCCAGTCTTCTTATTTATTTATTGTTCACACCATCAGACTTGCCTAATTCTCGCTTGAATCTGATTTTGTTTATTAGTCTAAATGACCCATTCATTTAACATGGCAATCAACAATTTGTCTATAACATTTGTCAGAATTACTTTATGATAATTTAAAGATTCAAAGGAACTAACCAGTGAAAACCTCCCTTTTAAAACCCCCATATGTCATATTGCTGGGTTGTGGACAGATTGGCAGAGGCAAAACAGTTTCCGTAGGAGTAATCCATTTTAATAGAGGAAGATACAACAGAAACAAACTTAAAGCAGCCTCTATGACTGAGCATAGCCTTCGGCTGCTAACCAAAATGAACCACATTAATGTGGGCAACCATTCAACATAAATAGGTTCCCCAATTGGAGGCAATAACCAACACCTGCCTCCAATTGGGGAGACCAAAGCACATAGAGGTGCCTAGAGGCACCTTTTCTGGCCATGTCCTGACTATGGCCCCAGCCAGCGCGAAGATGGCTAGGGGCATAGCCAGGACATAACACCATACCCTTCTGTTCTTTGGGTACTCCCACACCTTTGACTGGACGGAAAAGCTGTATTTTGAGATACTTAATGGTTCGTTTTGGGAGGAAAAACCTTTTCAGATGTTTTTATGGATTCTAAGGTTACCAAAAAAATATGGACACAGACAGACCTGTGTGTGTGGTCAGGTTTTGGTAGTTGATTGGTTGGTACTGTAGACTAAGCCAATTAAGCTAATTAATATTGTGCCAGGATTCACAAAACTTTATTAGCTTATGTTTGAGATTTAATTTATATATGTTTAAACCTTTTTAACGCAGTCTGCCCAGCGGAGCACTGCGGCTCATCTCTTTTGCCTCACCTTTATGTACATGTTACACTGGCATCACCACACCAGCAATCTGAGCACCATACATTTATATGGTAAAATGACAACAGTGAAAATATAAAACTACAAGTCATCACAAAAGTATTCAAGACTTTTTCTCGGTATTTTGTACAACTTGATTGGTGTTCCTAAGAATGCCACTGGTAAATGCAATATATTGGACATGACTTAAAAAGGCATTTTACGGATGATCAAATGACACAGGATGCGTCTGAGCTGAATTTGGGAAGTCAGGATAAAGGCTCTGAATATGGAAATGTAATGTTTCAGTTTTAAACTTTCCATAAGTTAAAAAAATATTTGTAGTTTATTATGGGGTCTTACTACAAAATGTGAAGAAAGTGAAGGAGGCTGATTAATATAGAAAAATCCTGAAAATGGTTAAGGTATTAAAGTTGGGTAACAGAGTTGGTTTAGGCATTATGGGTAGGTTCAATTTAGGAAAAAAATCACATCTTAGTGTAGGGTTTAGGATTAGGGTTCAGGGATAGGAAAAAACAGGCCTAATTTATCTGCTTTTCTATCATACGATTTTATTGTAATAAATAGTTAATTGGGGGACTGTTGCATTGGACAGTCTAAATAAAACCGTGCATTGTATACTTGCATCTCCATTCTATTTCAGCATAGTATGGAGTAAATTAACAATTAAAAGGTGATACTGAAATGACCTCTACTGTCTTGAAATTACAAATAACATTCAGACATCTGAAGCAGAAATAACATTAGTTCCTGTCTTTCCTCCACCATCCCTAGGAGAAAGGAGCTGGGGCAGATCTGTGAGTGTGTGTACTTTAATCATATTCAAACGTATGTTGAATATGATATGACTCATGAATTATGGATTTTTTGAAGTGGGGAATTGGTGAAACGTTAAAAGTATTAGCGTCAGAAATTTTTTATTTAAGTGTCACTCCATAACGATGCAAAATTCTTTTAACAAATGTCATTATGGACCACCCTGGCAGTCGATGCACAAATAAACACACTCTGTCCCAAATGTATCAGGCTTCATGTTCAATACATCATATCCTCGCTACACATCGATAAACAAAATAGTAACAGTAGTAACAAATTGAATGACAATATATTATTATGCATGTATGCACAGGAGGATAAGGAAGCAACATTTGGTGTAATGTTTGACATTTTGTTCATTTCATGAACCTTTGTATCAACCTATGCTTTTTGGAAGGAGGTACAATGAATATAGAATTATTCATGTGTTTGATGACTAGTGTTGGGGAACAATACTTTTAAAGAAACTAATTACAGTTACTGTTCCCATAAAGTAACTAATAGCCGTTACTTGAAGATAAGTCCTTTGATTCCACTGTCATTTAAACCCAGAAGGCAGACATTTAATGGGTTATGCAACTACATAGTCAGGTATTGCATAGACAATGTCACTCTATTACATATAACATTACCAATCATTATACAGGAAGTGTGACCGATCTTACATCAAATCATATACCATCATGAGAAACAATCTTTGTGTTTAGTTCTTTAATCAAGAATCTCTTAAAATGAGCAATGATTCTATATTGCAAGTGCCTCCATTTTCAGTAGACATTTACGTATCCAACAGCCTATGTCAACAGACTTCAATACTAGATGGATCCTCTGCAGTGGACAATTCAGAACTCAAATAACAGCCGTAGCCTTGTACACTGATAAACTTTTGGGTTTGAGGAAAGTGGAAACAATTGCAAAGGCACCAGCGATGAAGGGCTGAACAGGTACCTTTATGTGACATTCCAAAACAAAGTAGGCTATAACACAAACAGGACACTGACACTGGATCAAAAGAGCCGTAAGCCAAAACCTGGCACACTAAACAAAGACACGGGACCATGCTTCCCCTATGGACCTGAGAACAAACACTGACATTGTTAAGCACACCTACCGGCTAAATACCCCACTAAAACCCAAATTGGCAGCGAGCGTGATGTATGCCCAGTTCAAGTCCCTTCGTGACAGGAGTCCTCCTGGCGTGACATAAACATATCTTCTCAGAAAGAAATTGGTATTCAATTTGAAATATATTTCCAAGAATATGCATAACGTATTAATGTTCATTTACTTTATTCATTGGTGAATAATTACATGTTTTTATGATTCCGAAAAATCACGTTGAGAAACAGAACATGTCTGTAGATGTTTATTTAACATAAACCAGTGTTTCTCAACCCTACTCCTGGGCACCCTCCAGCCCTGCATGTTTTAGTTCTCTCCCTGCTCTGTCACATCTGATTCAAATGATCAGCTCATTATCGAGTCGTTCATAAGCTACATCAGGTATGTTAGGACAGGGAGAGATCTAAAACATGCAGGGCAAGGCGGCGTCCAGGAGCTGGGTTGAGAAACACTGCTATAAACAATAGGGTTGTTTGTGGTAAATCGCAACATAGACATTCGCAATGGGTCGATCACTACTCGAACTTGTTTTATTTATTTTAAATATGGGCTTAGCTAAATGTTTTTGATGAAATAAAGTGATAATTTATTTTTCCATGAATGCTAACATTCAAAAAGCATCTGATGCCCTCTTTTTATTATCTTTCTGTTTGGTATAGTGGGACAAAATTGTTTCATTAAATACTCTCTACGAGCCCTTCTGGAATAAGCATTATAAACGATTTGTACATAACATTAAACAATAAATTGTATTTCAAACCTTCTACAAGTGTTAAACTCAATGTTATATTCTATATTATTTAATTTTCATTGTACAGTGGATATAAAAAAGTGTACACATCCCTGTTAAAATGCCAGGTTTTTGTGATGTAAAAGAATGAGAAAAAGATAAACGGAAATCTTCTAGGGGAAAAAATTCAAAATAAACACCTGGCATGTTAACTGGATTGTGTAAACTTTTTTAATTCACTGTAACTTAGAGTTGAAAATGTTTACATACATAGGGAAGCCTCTATGTGCAATCATTTAGATTAGGTAAGCGAGCTTCTGGTGAGAGCTAGTTATCTTTACCTGTCATATGGTGAGAGCCTTTCTTTGATGGGTCTCCTTGCTGTGTGTCTTTTCTGTCATTCATGTTAGATGTTATGAGCTCCCTACCGCTACAATTATATTTATGTTCTACAAAATCATAATTTATTAGGCATCATTTTTGATCAAATCTCAACTGTGCAGTATTTTAGCTGAACAGTGTCCCCGTTTAGTTTGAGGGTATTCACATCCAAAAACCACTGTCCCACTTTATCTAGTATTGTCAGGTTAAGTGGGACAGTGCTGAAAATCTGATTTATAGTTAGGTCCAGAAATAATTGGACACTGACACAGATTTTGTTATTCTGGCAAAACAAGTTAAATAATGAATATGGGCATAAAGTGCAGTCTGCCAGCTTTATTTTGAGGGTTTTCACATCCAAATTAGAAATTACAGCTCTGTAATATGTTGCCCCCACTGTTTCAAGGGAGCAAAAGTAATTTGATATTTTACTCAAAAGCACTTTCATGGACAGGTGTGGGCTATTCCCTCAGTATTACTTCACCAATTAAGCAGGGAAAAGGTCTGGAGTTTATTCCAGGTGTGGTATTCACATTTGGAAGCTGTTGCTGAGAATACACAACATCTGGTCAAAGTGCAAGTGAAACAGGTCGTCTTTAGGTTGCAAAACAAGAAAGAAATCCATTAGAGAGATAGCAGGAACATCAGAAGTGGCCAAATCAATAGTTAGTACATTCTGAGAACAAAATACAGTGGTGGATGGTCATTGGATTCTTTCCATGGTAATGAAAAACACCTTCACAAACCCTTCACACCAAGTGAAGAACACTCTCCAGGTAGGAATTTCAGTATCCAAGTCTACCATAAAGAGAAGACTTCATTTTATACACATTTTATTTATGATTTTATTTGTCCACCTACATTTGAGCCCCTGAAATAAGGGGACTGATACAATATTTTTGCTCGGCACTTCAATTGCATCTTGGTAGTTTAATTTCAAATCCATATTGGTGGTGTACAGAGCAAAGATTGTATCCGCGTCCAAATATTTGCCGACCTAACTGTGTATAAAATCTGATACCTTTAATGATCCACATGAAACAGGAGTTGGAATGCAGTTGCGGAGTGTCGTTTATTTCGTAGTAACGGCAAGGAAAATAAGTCGTGGACAGGTGAAAGGTCAAGGAGCCAAATCCTCAAACAGAATACAAAGTCAAGGTACAAAATCTCATGGCTTTAAATGGTGTCTAGTGCAAATACAGAAGTCAAACACATGGGTGGTCGAAATAGTAATGGATTCTAAGGATCAGAATTTCTCCAAAAGCTAAACAAAACTTCACGTTGCCCCGAAGGACCGAACATGTTAAATCTAGAAACTAATGAACAACAGGTGCCTAAGAACACAGTGCAGCCACTAGAATGACATAGAAACATGACTGAAACCAAAATATCTATGCTACCATTAACATCAGAAAAAAGAAAAGGAAAAACGAAAAAGGAGACACATAACCTCACAAAAACATTCAACATACATTTTAATTGTGTTTTGATACACAACCACTATGAACTGATTTTAAGACCAAAAGCTATATTTTGCCATAATTTACAGAATGGCAGCCTTATAATTCTAGAACACTTTTACATTTGTTAGCTTGCATTACATTAATTTTGGATGGTTGGGCTATTTGAATAAAACAACATGCCTACCATGATGATGTCACACCAATCAAAACCTTTATTTACTGTTCAACTTTAGCAACAATACAATAAAATGTCCCACTCGACCTGAAGTCACCCTAGTTGACAAATGTAAAGTGTTTCTCTGCTTGTGTTTTGGAACAACTGCTGTTAAACCACTATAAATAACTCTCATAAAATACAAATGAAATGTGGGCAACGGAATGTTTATTAACGGAATGAGAGTCTACTCTGTTGAATCCCAAACAGGCCCCACTACCCTATGCACTTTGAGTGCCCTCCATAGTAGTTGTTGTACATTTTGGAAATTAGGAAGTAGATAGATTATTCAACTGTTCTAGGCCTGAGAAAATAGTAAAATGTAGTTGTTGAAAAATGTAAAGGGTGATATAAATTATTTCAAAATGTATGTTGTTGGCTTATAATAGGCAATGTTTTTTTCATATTTAACTATCCTTATAAATAATTTACTCATCAAATACCTTTTTACTGGTATTTGTCATTCCTGGGACTCCATACCACTGCACAAATTGCTTGCTGGCGTGACTGTGATGGAAACTTCATCAATAGACACTTGAAGGTATAAGAACAGAGACAAAATTCTCTTGGCACAATTAGCAGTTTATTTGCAAAAAGAGTGACGTGTGCATCAAACACTTACAAAATAATAATTCGATATGCGTCTACAGGAAATACATGATCAGTCAGTATTTATTATACAGTAAAAAGGGGTGTGGCAAGATGCTACCCATCAATCTTAGGTCGCACAGGTGGGAGGGTTGTCCCCCCCACCTTATCCTTCCTGCCATAATGTTTACTGTTGTGTTTACCTAAAGGGCCACCTTCCCCCAACAACCACATTCCTAAGGAAAAATGGACAGATACCCTTATTGGTTTAGCCAGTTGAGCAGATGGTCAGAGTACCCAGTGATCCTCTGTATTATATAGTGTATTATATAGTGTGTCACAACCAGAGACCAGAGTTACATACTAGGTAAGAGATAAGCAAACATGTCTCCAATGTACATTAGTTATGAAATTCCCACAACATGACCTACTGACGTTATCTGAGAGCGCTGGTGCAGCCATCTTTGCATTCTTTGTTGCCACTTGCAACTGAAGAAAAGGACTGCTATGCTAAAGCTAAGTAGGCTATTTTGCAATGAGGGAACTTTTTTCTTATGTAAATGTACATATAAGGGATTTCATGAATTACATAACGTGTTACGTTAGACAGTAGTCAGACACTTTTCAGTAATCGGACTACTGTAACCAGTGACGCTGACAGGGGGGGAAACCGGTAATGTTGTCCCGGGCCCAGGCTTCGGGGGGTGGGGCCCATTTGATTAGCTTAAATATACATTATTTATTAGTCAGTCAATCTTGTTATTTAGTACTACCTAGCTAAAACATTAAACAATAAAAGCTTATGACCTGTTTCATGAACAATCATTGCTATTTATAACATTCATTGCTATTTATAAAAATGTTTTCCATTTGTTTCTAAACATTCAATTGTGTCCTGGGCCCTGGGATTCCTGTTGGCGTCCCTGACTGTAACGGGTAACCCCTAAAACTGATCATGACTCAAATGATAGTGACAGTCTCATGGCTGTTGGAGGCCTACCTTGCTTGCATGTATTATCAAACTGTTTGGTCTTAACCAGCCATGCAGGCATGAGGAACATGGATCGAGGTTTGCCAGGGGAAAGACGTTTAACGTTATGTTACCGCCTTGTGTTTGTATCCATTTCTAGAAATAGTGGTTAGCTTATTAGACCTATTATTAGCTTAATAGGTCTGAGCTTGAATGTATTTTTTCACATTTTGATTTAAATATGCTTTATGGAAACATGCATGAGAAACAATGTAATGTCTGCAGGGGACTGACCTGTGTATGTGTTTACAGTTACCAACTGTCAACTTTCTGTTGGTTCACCTAAATAAATATGTTATGATCAGGATCTTAAAGAGCATAGTGTGTAAAATAAACTCAGTATTAGGCCTCGATTCATACTAATCTGAAGGCAGAAATATATAGTCATCATTAGCTTGGTTCAGGAAAACAAATTGAAAGGCTGCGTTGACACCATTTCTTTCAGATACCTTTCTCACAGAAAAATATAGTTCACTGCCTGGTCAAATTGACAACATGACAATTTGTGCTCTTGGTTAATGTTTTGTTTATGTGCCTGTAATTTCCTCAAGATGCGTTGTTGCTGTAAATCTGCTAACTTCCACAAGATGGGAGCAAATGAGATATATCCACTTTAAGATACATAAACGTACCCTCAGGCTATAGCGCACAGCACATACAAGCATGGCACAACAACTTCTTGAAGCTTGACTTTCTTGGAACTATCCTAGTCATTTTAGCTAATGAAAATACTGTCTACTGTGCTCCAAATGGAAAAAAACATTCTGAGAGGATCATGTTAACAATCAGAATTAAATCCCAAGCCAGACACCTCATTTTACAAAAGAAAAGCTAATCAGGCATTGGCCTACAACGTTAAATACAGCGTTCCTTTAATAAGCTCTCCAGACTGTGGTAAAACTGATCACAATTAACACATTTTAATGAAGCAGTAACAGTCTCATTTTGTCCTGAGTCAGTGTAGTACAGAGGCCGCTCAGATGTTCCGTGCACTCAGCTGTCTCACAACATTACAAAGTCACTTGGGGGAAGGTGTTGTGGGCCCCTAAACCTATTAGGCTAATGCCTATTGTGCCAGGAATTGCTCACAACTTTCTGTTTGTCAAATTAAAGCAAATGTTTGAGAGACTATTCTACAGAGACCTAGTGCAACTTTTGGCACCGATTTCTGGGAATAAGAGTAGGTAGGATGGAACAGGATGGGTGGGATTTTTTTGTTTATACATTCTTAATAGCCTTTCTCACTCACCAATGCAGACATTTGGAGAAATCCCATCAATTGTCGTGAGCTAGCCCTGCTTCCAAATAATGACTAAATCTGAAATGGACCTGTGGGTGGTTGCTTTGAAGCTAAACAATAAAGTAGCTTAAGCTGTAGAGAGAGAGTCTGACTAGTATTCCACATTAATCATCTCTATCTGCCAATACCAGGTTGGGAGAGGTATGTTCTTTGGTTGGCTCTGATGTTGTCTATTTTCTTTCTCTCAGTGCTCGTGGTGCCTTAAATCCTGATGAAATTTCCCATTTCCATTCAATTAAATTCCGGACCTATTAACAATTCAACAAACCAGAATAATTAGAAAGCTCTTATCTATAATTGATAAGCAGATTTAATTAGGATCACCTGCCTTTATATGAGGCATGTGCATTGAGCTGGCTAGGGCAAACTGCTCACATTAGCACAAACAGATATGGTTTCCATCAATACTTGATGCAGCGAGCATTTCCAACCATCGTTATAGGTGAAGAGGCACTTCAGAGTGAGTTACATGCACTGTACCATAGAAAGGGATTTGGCTATATGTTATTTTCCACGTGTCTCAGGCAGATGCACAGCTGGCCTCCCTTAGTGAAGAGTTAACTGAGACGCCCGTACTATGTCTCTTTGTTTTAGATCTATAGCTGTCGTGTGGGACTGCTGATGTGGCAGGAGAGAACAGAGCAGCTGGGAGGTTAATTTCACTTTATGCATGCCAGGAGGTCCTTTGAAATCTATCACTCCTGCCATCCATTACTCCTTTACCGAAGACCTGCACTGCACAGACAATTGTGCATTCATGTGTACAGACATGCATTAAATAAAAAGAAAAGATGCACTGTCAAGGGCCACTGCAAAATAATGAAAATGATTCATAATTGTATCAGTGGGGAAGACAGAACACAGACAGAGTAAATTGGGGGCACCCCAAGGCCTTTATCGACCCAAAACCAAAACAGAAAGGATTCTGGCAGATGGCCACTTGGCCTATGGACTCATACCACTCTAGTCAGAGTCCTGGGCGATTGTCATAGTCTCCCAGGGCCGCCATAGCAACACATGGTCGGGCTTTTGTTGCCCTGCCATTGGGGCTTGATTGTCTTCACCTGTGCCGTGTTGTGACTGATAAGGAGAGCTATGTTCAAGAGCCTCTCCCTCGTGCAGGCAGCTCCAGTGGGACTCAAAATGTTTATTAACCTCCACCAAGGCACTTTTGTGGGGCCAAAGAGGAAATGCTACCGCATTCATGCTGTCAACAATGGTAGAGTGCTATGTGAGGATTCTGGTTCTATGATGGAATTGGTACGCTTCACAGTGTAGGTGTAGTCCTCTAAATTAAATTCAGCTTGTAGATGTGCTGTCGATTACGAAGTGACCACATAAACTGCCGTCAGTAAAAAAAGTGTACACTCTCACTACTGTAAGTTACTCTGGAAAAGAGCATCTGCTAAATTACTCACATGTAAATGTAAAAACTTCATGAAGCATTTATAATGCTTTCTTTAGCATTGCATATGTGTTTTACGCAGCATCAATCAATCAATCAATCAATCAATCAAATTTATTTTATAAAGCCCTTTTTACATCAGCAGTTGTCGCAAAGTGCTTTCACAAAACACCCGACCTTAAAACCCCAAGGAGCAAACAACAGTAGTGTTGAACTTCAGTGGCTAGGAAAAACTCCCTATGAGAGCCGAAATTTAGGAAGAAACCTAGACAGGAACCAGGC
>JACXGJ010002650.1:15696-62960 GCA_016801105.1 Esox niger | reverse complement strand
AAGAAGTAAAGATGCGCCAAAGGGTAGTTCTCTTAACTTTCTTAAGTACCCAAACACTACACGAGTGAGGTGAGAAAAGAGCCGCATCCCAGCTGGAAGCCTGTGTTTGGAGTGGTTTCTGAGCTGTCTTCATGTTTGATATGATTGGACCCCTGCCTCTCTCAACTCACCAGTGAGGATCTGCTAAGGAGAAAGGGAGGCTGAGACAGCCTTGAAGACAAGATCAAATACACACACACACACACACACACACACCCTAACTGACAGATTCCTCTGTCTTTTGACTCCTCTTGCCACACAGCCTGAATGCGCAACCCAGCACCCACAGACATCCCCACAAACTCACAGGTGTGCTGCAGCCAATACGTTGGCAGATATTAAGGGTGTCAGGGCTCAGTTTTATTCTCTAATATGGGCCTTCCATGTCCAACATCTGACCACTACCATTTGACCCTGAGATCCACTTGATCCACTTAATCCATCATGGGCATTTTAGAAAATGATCCCCCACTTTTCATTTTTGTCTCCTGACATCAGACCATTACGCCTTATTCCATCACAAATGCCCGGAGGGTGTGTTGCCATAGCGTCTGTTCCCCTCTCCTCTTCACCGTGGGGCGCGGGCTCTGTTGAGTGCATTACAGCATTAGCAGGGCAGGTATTATTCCAATGATAGGCTCATCAAAGAGGCTCCTATTATTAGAAGCGGTCGATAGCAAGATCACTGCCTTGCTTCGCCGAATAACAGAAGCATGTGGTTTACCCGTAATGAGAATGCAGTCTGATAACTTGGGAACTGTTTTCAGCCTTGTTTTTCGTCCGCGTTGGTATTTCTTTGGCAGTAATGGTAATTGAATGGACTCTGATCAAGGGGTTTATATACAGTGTATGTGTCACCGGTTACTCGGGCACTACTGTGTTGTGGTCAAAAGCTACAAACTGCACTGATGTACTACACTGGCTGCTGTAACTCAATAAACCCCCAGCCTAGATCTCACATAGATGTCACACAGATCTCACAACTCACAGTAGCCGGCTACCAAGAAACCTCCTCCGGGGTGTCCAATTCCATTATGCTTACATACAATCTCTTCTGACGAGCTGGAGCCCCATGGGTCACAGGGCCATGTCACCTGTGTCTAGGGTCCTTGGGTAATGTCAGAGGTGAGACGGGTACACCGGCACAGCCAGGAGGCCCGGGGAGCGTCTCTACCACAGACACTGACAACTCATCCTCGGAGTCGGCTCGTAAAGATGGTTTCACCAGGTGGCCCTGGCTGGAAATCTGAAACCGATACGGCATGGAGCTGCGTGATGTCATCGCCCATGATTGTGGTTCACAGAGTTCACCTTGCTCCCTGGTAACGAATGGCTTGAAGTGGAAAGGTTGCGTTTGTTGGTTATTGATGGTTTAAAAGTCTGACTCCTGTGAGCCTATCATATTTGGTTTAATCTCCTTGTGCCTTTTAATGAACCGGAGTGGAACTAAAGCATATGGTATCTATAGGTCTAGGTGGTGTTCTAATGTTGGTAAAAAGTGAAGACCAGACATGTAAAAAAAAAAAATTGTTGCTGGAGTTGAGTGGAGCCAACAGCAATTCTGAGCCTGGTGTACTGTACAACGCGTGCGATGCCTTTAATCTTTTACACAGTAACTACACACACCACCAAGATAATGATATAATGCTGCAGCAACGAGCTGCATGAAAATTACAGAACATCAAACAGAATACTTACAGCAAGACTAATGGGATGGTATACTATGTTAACAAATATTGACCAATAGATATATACGCATCAGCTAAAGCAAACCAGTCAAAAGTCTGGAGACTTTTTTTAGCCATTCAAGTGAATGGGTGAGTGTGCCCAAACTTTAGACTGGTACAGTATATATGTGTTTATATAATGAGTGCATAGGTTGGTGCAAGACTCTACCCATGCCTTGCACTTGAACAGTGGTCTTGCAGTATGTGACAAGGCTGCCCTGAACCGTAATTCAACAGCCTACCTCAAATTAAGAGGTGTTGCTGGTGCAAGTTGAAGTATATGTAGGAAGATTGCATGATGGGAAATACAACACCCAGAAAGCAAAATAGAAAAGCTTGGGCACGTTCAACATGGTGTTGGATACACTGTAACATACTGGAATATTTATGTCCCCAACAGCAAATTAAATTCCAAAAACAACTCCAACATCCTACTCAGTTTCATCAAATCATATTTGGAAACATTATACTGATATGATCAGAAGTCAATTACCAATCTATTTTATTTGACATAATACAATTAGTTTGACATTTAAAAAAAACGAATCCCCTGCTGCAGTTGGAAGTTGTTTATTCCTTGAACGTGCACAATTAGCAAATTAGCCACTAGCTCAGTTCACTTCTGAATGGAAGAGGCTTGGGCTTACCTTGGACACTCTGTTAGCCACCTCTCGGCCAACCGAGAGGCCCTGGACAAAGGTGCGTGCAGCGATGAAGGCCCTGGTAACCTGAGCCTTCAGCTTCCTGGGCACGTCTCCAAAGGGCTTGAGCTGGTCCGTGTACTTGCTGATGCATTCCAGATAGTCCTCGGTGATAACATACTGGGAGTTGAGCAGAGTGAACATGCGTTCCAGTAGCCGTGACCAGAAGTCGTTAAGCATCTCCTCCAAGTTAACATTGCCTCCTGTGTAGTAACGCTTCAGCTCCGCGAAAAGGTTCTGGAAGACCTCCGAGTTCTGCATGTAAGGCTTGCCATAAGTCCGGACGAACATCTCGTTCAGAGACCTCTCTGTATTCTCCAACAACTCCAGGAAAAACTCTGGTTCAAGTAAAGAAATACGAGAGCATTACAATACTGTAGAACACACCTGTCTGAAACTATGAGAACACTGATTCTGTAAAACTGGGCATGCTTTAAAAATTAGGCAACTATTGACATTTTACATTTTTATTTGTTAAATCTATATGGCATGTATTTAGTTTATGTTTAGGTGATGAAGGGTGTCAGGGTGGATGATTGGCATTCTGCCATGCTGTTATCAATTACACCATGTAGCTAAAAATAAACGGTGAACAGACATTTTCTGGTTAACACTTCGAGTGTCTAATCACACCGATAGTTAGTAGAGTGCATTACTTAATATTCTCCTCAGAACTTTGGAAGTGTTGATGACACTGTAATTCTATACAACCAGCCACTTTCTTTACTGGTTGGACATATTTCAGTACACCTGGACTTACAGTCCTGATATTGATTAGTTTTTTCTGTGGTCATCCATATAGTGTAATAATATTTGATATTTTAACTAAGCACACATCGTTAATACAATCACAGGTACATGTTATTCCTCACGCTGAAGTGATATTTCTGAATTTCTGATGATGAAATTCAAAGATGTTTGTTTAATATCAAACAATAGTCATGGGTTCCAATCTGGTCAAAAGATCCATCACATGGTGTTAGAAATAAATCTGCCGGTAGAGT
This sequence comes from Esox niger, assembly GCA_016801105.1. NCBI lineage: Eukaryota > Metazoa > Chordata > Actinopteri > Esociformes > Esocidae > Esox > Esox niger. The sequence goes on along the minus strand of JACXGJ010002650.1, from coordinate 59,489 downwards.
CAGCTGTTGAGCTCTCTTACGGGTGTAAGGATATTAAAAACATTAAGAAAAAATACAAACACTAATTAAACATTAATTTGGTTAACCCACCAAATCCTGACCATGATATGATATAAAGCTTGTGACTGAGAAGCAATAGGCAAAATAAAGTGGATTACATGGTTTAGAAAAAGATAATGTGCGCATCAAGTTAAAAGACAGCAGTGTAGCATGTATTATAAGTTCAAAGGTTAATGCAGTAAAGGCCTAAAAAAGGTCTATTGTTTGTTGCAATGGTTTTATATTGAGTTCGATCCACATCTTTGAAGATGTTTTAAACCCCAATATAATGTACATCCTGTTGTGATACTGGAAGGCAATTAGCCTTATGTTGGTCATGAAGGTACATCTTTATTTGTCTAGATTGAACAATATATGACAATGCGTAAACTATGTGTATATAGCATCGACACCTTCTATTTCTATATCTTTTCACATTGTATGAAAAATAAGTGAGGAAATAGAGAACAATAAGTTCCCTTCACTCATTCAACTTCTTCCCTTGTTCGCATCCTCCGCTCAGCTTATTGTTTACCAAATGACCTCTATGATTCGTCAGTAACAGGAACAAGGGGTTATTATCTCCCACCATCAGCTATCAATGATGATAGACTTGCCTCTTAAAAAATATGATTACATTTGAAAAGGGTTCATGCCACTTCCTTCAAATTAGGTTCACAGGGTCCAGTTCAGGACTAGTCTAATCATAGCATACACCTCCATGTCTTCCATACTAAATCAAGGAAGGTTTCAGAGCTTTCTAGTGCATCTTCGATGTACCTTACAGAGTTCAAGACACTCACGCCTTTATCAATTTAAAAGTGTATAATGTAGGTAGCATGAGGATCCATAACAGACAGCTGGCTGTGATGCAGTTCACATTGGGTCACATGCTGTTTAGCCAGAAGCTTCTCTCAATATGAGCTGTGTATTTCAATCAAATCAGGCCGGAATCAGAGGGGCCTTGTTAAAATGATAATGGCTCTAAGTGTTCATTAGTGCTCTGCATTGCTGTGAAATGAAATTACATGAGGTGCAACATATTACCAAGACTAAATACCAGAGAGATACGATGCCTGAGAAATATGATCTGAAATGCTGCATTCTCGATGTACCTTTTAAATGGATATAGAAAGTCACCGCCCCTTTCAAAAAAGGCAATCTTACCGTTTTATAGTAAATCATTTTCCAATTTATTATATGTTCTTTTCACTTGGATATTGTGGGCTACTGTGAGTAAATGAAGCCAGATTCGTTTTTATTTCAGCCTGAAAAGCAACAAAAGGTGAACCTTTTGAAAGGGAGTGGTGACTTTCTATACCCACTTTATATTTCTATTGAAATTGTTCTCTACCTGTAGGCAAAGGATCTGCATTAAAAATACTCAGTTTGCTTTGACATTTATTTATTTTTTCATTCATAAACGACCCTATCAGAAGACATCTATGTACAGTAACAGCAAACACATGTAAACCTTCTTCATCAAATGACCATGTCCTTACACCAACACCGCATAGACACCTCGGTTATTGTATTACCATAATGTCCACCTTCGTGCATTTCCATCTCTCACACCTGCCTAAAAGATGGAAGGTACCCTTGATTCTTGACATCCTTAGCCCTTATATAAAAAAGATTTCTGCTGATGTACCAGCAGGTTGGTTCCACTCAACCTGAATGAGTATTTAAGGAATGTAATGCCAAATGGAAGGAGTGGGCTGATCAAGCTGCTTCTATTCCTCTACTTCAAATACAGTGGATGTAAAAAGTATACACACCCTTGTTCAAATGTCAGGTTTTGTGATGTAAAAGAATGAGACAAATATAAATCATGTCAGAACTTTTTGCACTTTTAATGTGACCTACAATGTGAACAATTCAATTGAAAAACTGAAATCTTCTAGGGGAAAAGGTGAAAAAAAACATACAATAACCTGGTTTCATAAGTGTGTACACTGTCTTATCACTCTGGATGTGGCTGTGTTCAGAGTTAACCAATCACATTCAAACTCATGTTAAATAGAAGTCATTACACACCCACCATTATTTAAAGTTACTCTGATGGTCCATGAGGGATCTCATTGTTGAAAGATATCAGTCAGAAGAAAGGTACAAAAGAATTACGAAAGCATTAGATATACCATGGAACACAGTGAAGACAGTCATCATCAAGTGGAGAAAATATGGCACAACAGAGACATTACCAAGAACTGGACATCCCTCCAAAATGTATAGAAAGACGAGACAACTGGTCAGGGAGGCTTCCAAGAGGCCTACAAGCAACATTAAGGATTTTCTGGTAAGTACTGGCTTTGTGCTACATGGGACAACAGTCTCGTGTATTCTTCATATGACTAGGCTATGGGGTAGGTGGCAAGAAAGAAAGTATTTTACAAAAAACATTCAAGCCTAGCTGAAGTTTGCAAAAACAAACATCAAGTCTCCCAAAAGCATGTGGGAAATTGTTATGGACTGATGAAACCTTTTAGAACTTTTTAGCCATAATACCAAAAAGTATATTTGCCGCAAAAACAACACTGCAGATCACCCAAAAAACACCATACAAACAGTGAAGCATGGTGGTGGCAGTATCATGCTTTGTGGCTGTTTCTCTTCAGCTGGAACTGGAGCCTTTGTCAGGGTGGAGGAAATTACCAGGCAATTTTGGCACAAAATCTTCAGGCATCCGTTAGAAAGTTGAAGATGAAGAGGAAGTTCACCTTTCAGCATGACAACGACCCAAAGCACACATCCAAATCCACAAAAGCATGACTTCACCAGAAGAAGATTAACATTTTGGAATGGCCCAGCCAGAGCCCAAACCTGAATCCAATTGAACATCTGTGGGGTGATCTGAAGAGGGCTGTGCACAGGAGATGTCCACGCAATGTGAAAGATTTGGAGCGCTTTTGCAAAAAATTGTGGGCAAATATTGCCACATCAAGATGTGCCATGCTGTAATAAAATCAAAAGGTACTTCAACAAAGTATTAGTTTAAGGGTGTGCACACTTAATTGTGAGTTTTTTATTTTGTATTTTTCCCCCTCAAAGATTTCAGTTTGTTTTTCATTTGAATTGTTCATGTTATAGGTGACATTAAAGGTGGAAAAAGTTCTGACATGATTTATGTTTGTCTCATATTTTTTGGGCATTTTAACAGGTGTGTGTAGACTTTTTGTATCTTCTGTACGTAGAGTATGCTGTGTTAAAATAAGTAAGTACAGTATAGTGTATTAAAACGAATAAATACACAATACTGTATTAAAAAAGTACAGTAATCGGTATTCCTCATTCAGAACACAAGAACATCTGTCCTCCCATCTGCACTAACAAGGCAAACCACTGCTATCTTTGTCCACAAACATACTAAAGAGTTTTTGTTATGGTTTTCAAGGCTGGAAGAGTTTAGTGGTTGACTATTCTGTACTTCTCTGAGGCATGACAGATAGAAATGTCAAATTTAGATGTTTGTAATATTGGGTGTACTTGTCATTTCTGGATTCTATTTTCACTGTACTATAAAACAAATCATTTTTAGCTGTCCTTTAATGTTGATTCTGTTGGACTCCAGTGACATGTTTTTGTCCCGTGAGACACAATTACATCAAATTATACTTCTACACCTTTATCTGTTACCAGCATGATGCATTCAGAAGAATTACCAATAAGAAAGAATACGTGAACCTTTAATTTATTCAATTTATTTGTTTACCCCTTCCGCAACGAAGCTGCAGTCTTTTAGCAATTTCATGCAAATTTTTAAAATAAAGTCTTTATTTCAATAAGGTTGTTCTTGGGTAACATTGAGACAACTGAGATATAATGGAATACTATACAGTGAATTATTTAAGCAAACATTGGAAGTTATTGCGATTTTCTTTTAGCTTGTCCTGTGCTTAATCAACTTGGATTCATTAATTAAAAATAAGAGTTTATGGCACCCAGTGATATCAATTCTGATAAATGTGAGCTTTGAAACTAATTTGATTAAGAATGTGCAGTTGAGGATAAGAAAATATCTGTGTGCAGTTCATTCTTTTCCCTTTCGGATCAGCTCAGCTATTAATCAAATATAATCAACATAATTGTGAGAGAATTAATAAAAAAATAAAGTAGATTTTTTATTTATATAGTCAAAAAGTTATATTTCAGTACAGTTAGAATTAATAATTAGCAGTTATATTATGGGTGACCTCAATACAGTTCAATGAATAATGCATTTAGTAAAATAGACTATTTAATATAATTACAGCAAATCCATGAATAGGATCATACTTAACCATAGGGCATTAAGGGGTATGTCAGAAATCGCAAACTACATGTACAACTCACTTAAGACCTCAATACATTGGAGTAATTAAGAGGTCTGCCAAAAATTAATGGCTCTGAAAGCTGTGAACCGTGAGGACAATGAGGCTGAAATGTTGGACAAGAGCGATGTTGATACCTGTAACTGGCATAGAGTTCATTACTTTCAGCAGATAAAGCTCAGTATGTCCGCCATTCTTCACAGTGAACACTGGGCTAAGTGGAGCAATTTTTTTCAACATGTTTCTACACCTCTGCTTCTCTGGGACACGTGCTGTAGTCACTCTTTGGCACTCAATAGGGTTGAGCACTTGGGGCAACATACTAGAGAATCCACAAAGAGAAAAGGCATAAGAGGTTTATGACAACTCTTTGGAAATCATGATTTCTTTTGTGAAACACTCTAGTCTCTTGGTCATTATTTTGAAGATAATTGATTTAGGGCCATTTGGGGCCACGGCCACCTACCCATCAAAAGTGCTTGGGCATAGTGATCACAGTGAACTGCGGTATAACATTGTTCAGGGACCTCAGTGTAGAGTGGGGCCCCGTGGGCTATAGTTAATTACAGCAACGGCGCTTGAGATGTGACCAGCAGCACGCGGCTTTCAAAAACAACACAGTAGCTGTGTAATTGTGATTCATGAAAGCTATTGGACAAATCCAAATGACAGAGATTCACAGAGATCCAAAGCCTTTTCCACAAAAGCAACAAAAGAAGCCCCAAGTCTTCAACGCTACACTCGACAGTTGCGGCATCACCCGGTGACACTGTGGATCCCGGAGGCGCCCAAAATGTTCTGATGTTGCTGGCGTGAGAGATTAGACTTCAAGCAAAGCCGCAAAGCCAGGAATGTTTTAAGCTGACAGTAAAAATGTGGAGGTCACATAATTAAGGCAAAGTGCCATGATAACAGAAGACTATTTCAGCGCGGGCATCAATCACCATATGGCAGGTAATTTATAACAGCCTCAATATTAAAGATGCGGCCACCTCAACACTGAACTTACGTGATCGTCATTTGGCAGCCTCGAGCATCAGAGCTTGAGAATGTAAAAATGTACAAAGCAGTTGAGTGTGAGTGAACCTCATCTACTCACAGCAGGGGTAAAACAGAGCAGACAGTGTAGATCAGTAAGACCAACATTATCTATTCATCATTATTTAAAACAAAGACTTCAAACGCTTTGAATACAGTTGGAATTCAAATTTGGTAGATCCAGAAAATATCAACAAAGTTACCAGCTGGAGATTAACTTCCCTTTTGGACAGGTTTCTGTCATGTTATAGACCACTAGGCTAAACTTATACCCAATCCATAAGGCTAAAAAGCTGCAATAGTTCGTACAAGAAAGTAATTCAGGAGTACTGTGTCAGTAAAGCTCCCCATTGTGTTTTATCGCATCGTAAAAATGACATCGACATTGATTTCTGTTCGAGCAGAGAGCACATAGAGCATCAAGTCTCCATCCATGCTGCTCTGATCACTATCCTACAGAAATAAAACCAGCCCACAACTGAACACGCTCCCACTGTTTCTCACTCTCACCTTCTCCCTTTACCACTCAATCGCTCCTCTTCCCATCTCTCTCTCTCTCACTCCCTACCTCCCTCTCTCATGTGTTTATCAGGGCTGGATTTAGGATACTTTGTTCGGCATATATGAGCCGCTTCTACTCTATCTTTAATGCCTCTACTTGAAACCTGTACTTTTCCTGCCAGGGGAAAAGCATCCCAATTCTGCCTGTCAATCAGTGGCTGCTTGGTGTTTCAGAGAGGAGCCTGCTCTCTGTCAGATGGGGAGGAGGTTGTCTGAGGGATGGGAATGAGTCTGGGAGGAGGGCCTCTGTTACTGCGAACATGACAGCCTGACCTTTTATCCCATGCATGCCTGGAGATTATTCCTCCAGGGCTGCTGTTGTGAGTTAGGTACTGGAGAAAGAGGGCTGTGGGCGTGGGCCCTGACAACTGGTGAAAAAACGAAAAACACATGACCAAATGATACATCTCTTTAAAGTGTGTAACCGGCACGGCCTAGTGTTAGTCCCCGGGAGGGCTAATGGAAATCTGATCGCAGACAGATAATATGACTATTGACAAACACCTCTTTATCTCAAGGAAGCTCATTGAAAGTCACATCGATCTACAGATATGTGGATGTATCAGGATAATAATGACAGGGCGATCAAGACAACACATCAGCGTCTATCTCAATGGGAGTTTAAGTAGGAGAGAAAGACGGCCAGAGAAAAGGCATTTACCATAGGACAGACAGACCTCTGTAAGATCTGTCTGGGAGTGAGGGCGGATGCAACTCATATCTAAGTGTGAGAAACAAAAACAAACGAAAAAAATCGAAACGTTCAACTAAAAGCACTGCACCACAGAAATGGGGTTGTTTAAGAGTCTGCGGATCTAGATGGAATCGATTGTGTCGGTCTCACTACATTCATATTCTGTGTAGGTCGGCAGCACCACGGCATTAGTGGTCAGTGGAAGGCTAGAACATTGATTAGTAATTAAGAACCCCACCTCAGCATTTAATGAGCTAAACTGCGCTGAAATCTGCAAGTGTGTTATTTCTTTTATTTCTCAGATCAAAACAGGATTTTTCCACGGTCCCGGGACACGGCTTAATGCAAGCCACTGAAAAATATTCTGCGCATACTTTAACTATCCACCAGAGCATAACATCATAATAAACCACATCAACAGAAGCTGCGTTGTTAATAAAGGTAGTTGAGAGGATGGCCTTATCTTTTTTAGCTCTCTGTTACAGCTGGCTCACTGATGAAGTAGGCGATATCTTTAGGTGGAGATGCTGGATATTTCTGCCTGGAACATCTTGGCAGAGGACAGCAACAGTGCCCTCTCTCACCATTGTGGTAGTGACACGTAGGCTGTGGTGTCAGAAATGCGTGGGTTGCTCTGTCAGCTACAGTGAAGATCATGGCCCTCTCCACAAAGAGTGAAGGAAATACATAAACGCTCACTACGTGTGGGTGGAACTAAAAAAACAAGTGCTAAATACATGATAAATAGCATTTAAATGAGGCAGCTAGCCCTGTACATTAGCAGATAAGGCTTTCTTGTCCAGTGTCCTCCTACTCAATCTTGTGGGATAAATAATTGTAGCCAGGGTAAATGCAAATCTTTATGTTGTTTAACTAAAAACATTATCAAGCTTTATGGTGTAACCAAGCAAAAATCACAGCCATGATGAGGAATTTTAGACAAATTAAATCTTCCTAAATGTTGTACATTATATATTTGACCACTGCTTCCATCCTCCTAACACTAGCTTATTAAATCAAGATAAAGAATTTCTAGAGGTTGGAAATATTCATTGGCCAGGAAGGTAAAAGCTGACCTTGCTAAAACAACTAAAATTCTCCTGGCTTGAACATTTCTCTGAAGTGACTGAATTGATAGATAACCAACACATAATAAAATCAGAGACCAAATAGTAAGGTCTCATGTTTCCTGTGTTGCTGGTCATCAGGGGCCATCTCTAGACTCTGTGTCTCCTGTACAGCTTGCAATGTGAAGAAAGATGGAGCATGGAAACCTGCACACAACGTCCATTCTGACACTGATGAAATTATGGAGAGTGGCAGTGGGCCCCTAGAGAAAAAGGGGTGCCTGGAGCCAATGGTGTAAGTGCTGTTGGACAAACCCCATTTACATCCCCCGTTCTCATCCGTCGAGACCTCTTCTACTCTCATGACATTCACTTTCCCTGACAGAGGCGATCAAAATAACACTTATTTATTTATTCATGCTTACTTCCAGGAACGGCACGTGTGCTAAAGATTTTGTTTTCCGGGAAAAAAGAACACACTGACGTTCTGACATTGAGTTTCTGAGCAAATCTGCAATCATTTGAGTTACAGGCTGTAATTCAATAACCCACGGATTCAGATAAGATATAAGTAATGATGAACCGTTCAGAAGTTGTCATTGCGATGCATGCCACATGCTGAAGGGAAATGTTTCAAAACACAGAAAGTTGAGATGTTTAGTTTGTAAAATGTGAAGAGTCTTACATTAAAGTGAACTCTTGGATCATTCCAGAAACAAGAACAGCCCCTCAGGTAAAGCTCAAACTCTACATCCCTAACCAAGCCCTTCATTCTGCCACTTCTGGTCTCTTGACTGTCCCACCCCAACGTTGGGGAAACTCCCACTGAGCCCCGTCAAAGCTCTTCTCTTCTTCCTACACTCCGCTTGAAGGTAGAATAGCGAAGTCCCTACCTGTTTCCAGAAATCTTTGAAAACCTTACCTTTTCAAATTTAAAACAATTCCACGGCCAGGTCTTCATACCGGATAGCTAGGCCATAAGTTCAAAATCCAATTTTTCAAGTAGAGGAGTTTTCTTGAGATTTCCCAACAACTTGTGTTACATATTACCAAGCTGAGAGGAATAGAGAGTCAGGTTTAATGAGGACATCTCACATGAATATTTCATGTCATCATAAGTAAGCTCTGACCTGTTGAATCAAAACATAGCCTATACACTCTTAGAAATCTAAGTTATTTTACATAATCATGGTTTGCCCTTACCATTGTTATACAATTGTTATGCAGTCTCCTTGAACACGTATGCCATATTGGAGCTCAGTCATTCTGAATGGGGGCCAATTACAGATTCATAAAAATTACATTTAGGGCACAAAGTGAGAATGCTGATTTTAAAAAGGGGGTCAAAAGGGGGGTAGAGAAACAATGGCATTTGGTACACAGAAAAAGTGTTATGCACATTTCCTCGCTGTGAAATGGAGGTGTATTAAACAGAGCGTATTCTGTTTTCATCCTACAAATTGTGCTCAAAATTTTTTCAAGCTCCAAAAATGATGTCCTCATTCCTGATAGTGAATGTTTTGTTCCCTTCAGAACCACTCAAAACACAGGACTAAACATTAAATCAGACTGGCAGAGAATTAACACCAATGATCTATTCTACACAGAAGATCATTAACAATTATTGCCCGATCATCTTTGATTTATTTGAAATCATATTAAAACATTATAACGAATCAAACTGAAACCATTTTTGGTTGATTTTCATAGCTCCAATTAAGAAAATGAACAAGAAGCTATGTCCCCTAATTTTTGGGAGCATGATGACAACATGTTACCTACTAATAATTAGTCTTTTTGAAATTGTGTTGTATTTATAAAACTTTATTGGCACCACAGGCAATGCTTCAGTGAGTGCAATGGGTCAGAGGGGCCAACAAGAATGGTTGTCTTACAAAAGAATTGCAATCAGAATAAAAATACATTACTAATTTTGTGTTTGTTGATTAGCTACATTCTATTTAATTTGGAGAATACTCATTTTGACATTGGTGAGCCTATGCCTCATACCTTTGGGAAAGAAAGCTTAGATACTTTGATAAAATAAATTAATTTCCAACTTGTTGATTGATTATTAGGATTAGTCTATTGTAGTGTCCTAGCTTAAATTCCAACAATCATTATTAATATTAGCCTACTGTAGCGTACTAGCATATTCCAACAGTTATTTTTAAGTTATTCTACGCTGTACCAGCGTATTCTAAAACTCTTTATTAAGAATACCTCACTAGTGTACTGGCATATTCTAAAACTCATTACTATGATTAGCCCACTGTAGTGTAGTAGTGTATTTGAAATGTCATTAATAAGATTAGCCTACTGTAGCATACTAGCGTATTCCAACAGTCATTATTAAGATTAGCCTAGTGTAGTGTACTAGCGTTTTCCAACGCCTATTATTAAGAATAGCCTGCTGTAGTGTCCTAGCGTATTCCAAAGCTCATTACTAAGATAAATCTACAGTACTGCATGAAATACGACTCTGCTTTAAATGTAATCTGCAGATGACTGCAAGATTTAACATATGCTCTACTTCATAACGAATAATCGTGGGACTTGTATCTATGTAATGCATAAAAATACAGATTTTCAGCAGATTGGAGGCTCACACAATAATCATGAAAGCACATTTAGCATGATGGCTTTAGATGTGAGCAACATCTTTATTTATTTTTTCATGTGTCAAGGTACAAGCATATGGCTCTGTTGCCATGAGATCCTTCTGAGGGAGAATGTGAGGTGGCCAGATGGTTAGGTGGCCAGTTGTTTTCCAGTCACAATACTTCAGAGAGAGAGAAAGCAAGAGAGAGAGAGAGACAGAGGATGAATGGGAGAGAGGCTAAGCTCGTGGTTCATAAGGAGTACTGCAATGTCACTCTGGACTTATTTATGGAAGACCACAGCTCCTCACTGCGAAGAGAGCACTGTTGAATCAAGGGCATAGCGTCTTGGCCTAATGTTTACACACTCCCTGCATCCCCTGTGTTGACAGTGAACCAACTGAAGCAAATCGAATCCAACCCAAACAGATGCACCACATACAGTAGCTCAAAAACACAAGTAAGGCTAAAGACTGACCATTTAAAAAGGACATGCCAAAACATTGATACTTTCTCCAAACATATTCTCTAACAGTTCATACATTGAAATAGTATTTTATAATGGTTTTTTTTTACTGAAACTGACAAGGAAATGGGGATGGTTGTGTGATGGGACTGCAAAATGTACAGGATTTCTTTAAGTGTAATGAAATATGTGTTTAGGAAGATTTGTGAAGGTGCCATGCTGTCTGTTGTCTCAACTCAGTGGGGCATCCTAATCTTGCACCAATGGGCCTTCCTTCCTGAAAGGAACAGATATACACGTTGGGGGCCAAGATAGCCCCATCTGCTCAGAAGAACCAGGTGCGAGGATGGAAAAATCAACAAAGTAGAAATAAAAGTTTCGTTGGATTAACTGCACTGATATGTGTTTTTTTTATGTGTTTCTCAGAAAGGCACAAACTCGCAAATAGGTTTCAGTGCTGCACATGATGTTGTGTTATTTGTTACAGGTAAATGTTATTTGGATGAAGAATCCTGCAAGACTATGTGTCGAGGATCGGATGGTGCTAATTGAATTATGTACATGTGTGAATGCAGGTTTCTTTGTTTTCATTGTTTTAGCCAAGGTGAGTTGATCCTATTACAGATGCAATGGGGGAGTCTTTTTGGGATTAATAGGGAAGTTTGACTTCGTTGTCTATCTTTAACAGAAGCACCTAGCATACCTTTGTGCTATAGTACTTATGGTATACTTAATAGACTTTTAGACTAGTTGGGATGATTTTAAATCCTGTTATTATGGATTCAGGGTTGGGAAACTTTTTTAATGTAATCCATAACTGTTACAAGTTTCCTGTCCACATTTGTAATCAGTAATGTAAATTTTTGATTACTTTCATATTAAGACGCATTAGAAGACAAATCGGAATAGACTATAAACAATTGAGCACCAATTGCGGGATCACTCAATGTTAGAGTTTACATAACTGGCGAAGAACGGAATTAGCATTTTACCTTGTGTGTAATGTACAGTACCTTTGCAAAGGGTTTCTGAACCATTGCTTTCTACTTCAATATGATTGGGCTTCATCTCTACATTTCACGCTAAAGGTCTGTCAAATATCCCGTCAAGATAATTATCAATTATCTTTGCACGCATGTTGATCACACAGACAACTGAGGCACGAAATTGTTATTTGCGTTCAAATAAGTGATGTTATTAAAACATTGAATTAAAAAATCAAACATGCAAGGTGTCAGAATTATTTTGCACACCCATTCTCTTTCAACTGAAGTAATCCCAGAAGTTATCATAATTATTTTCGAAAGTATCTGTAATCCAATTACAATATTTTCGCTGGTAAAATAACAGATTACAGTTACTGTTTTTTGTAATCAGGATTACTTGTTATCCGTTACCCCCCAACTCTGTATGTAACTATGTTTAGTATTATATAAATGTATTGTAATACAATTTATTACTGGATTGCAATAAATTGCATTACTTTGGAATATAGATTACCAAGGCATTCCTTGTTAATCTTTATACTCGAGCTCTTAGGGCTACTGGTAATTACACACACATAAGTCTAAGCGACCAGACTTGGCATCCCTGAGTCCAGGATTTTCGAAGCAGTCTGTTTAGGCCGAGGAACACGACATTGACTAGTCATTCCTGTGTCATGGGTTCTGTAACATTCAGTTTAGCCTCAGGAACACATGTCATTTTACTGTATGGTTCGTGTTAAACAACCTACAACGTATGGGCTCTTATGATAACTGATATGAGCACACGCACATAAATAAATTGTCGTGACCAGACTGGGCATCCCTGAGTTCTGGGTTGCTACCCGATGCATTATCTTCCGAACTTGACTGACGAGGAACATTCACGTAGGTCATGAAACACATGACCTTTTAAATGTTTGGCTTGTGACGAAAGACTAGCTACATTTACTAAGAACGTCCAACATGTTATGGCCATTTGAGACTGCGTATGTTAACAAACAATATGGAGTCAGATTATTAGATATTAAGTGATCACATAGGTCATAGTTTCTTCTGCGGTCATTTTCCTACCGTCTCCTCAGTAACATTTTAAGGGTTTACCTTTATCCACTCACTACACCTCCTACATCTCCTCACACCTCTATCTCCACAAAAGTCCTGATGAGACTCTACTGCCCACCGCATTGAGTGTGCCAACACAGAGACATGTGTTATTTTTCATTAAACCATAATTTGCCAGGGCTTCCCTTGAGGAGGCTCAGGATAAAGTGTGTGGAATTTGAGCTGCAAATGCTTTGTTTTTATCTCTGCAAAGAGAAGATCCATTCTCTGAGCTCAAGAGAGATAATGTGGGGTTAAGTCAGGGTGGCACACACAGCAGTAGCAGACCTACTAGAAGCTTTATTTGAGGCGGATGATTCGCTCAGCTCCTGATTCCAGCTGTCAATCTGTTGTGCAAGGGGTCAAGCTTGTCAAATTCAAAGGGGGTACTCACAGTCTATTCCTAAGTGTACTCTATTTAAACATGCTCTTTAGCGAGTCAGCTAAACTGAAAATATAACCATTGGCTAACTGCAATGGAAATACACAGAAAAAAACCTTTAGGACACTCAAAAGGAGTCTGAAGTAGTCATGTACCATAAATTTAAGAATATGTGCATGAACAATTAAGGATATGCAGATCAACAAATGCAACTTTATGAAAAACAACACCAGAAACGTGTCTTACCGTCAAACTTTTTATGTCTGGAGACAAAGGTGCTTTTTAAATCATGACTAGTTTCATCAACCAAGTTCTCAAACTCCAACTTGCTCTGTTGGCTGAACTTGTCCTCCATTTCCGAGGTACAACAGGTGTTGCCTTGAGGACATAAACGAAGATGGTCACCTGTAAATAACAAAGAAAGCATTCAATAACAAAAACTAGAACACATCTCTAAAAAGTATTTTCATTAAGCTAAAATAAGGAGGGTTGGTGAACTTACAGTTCTACTCTGAAATGCTGATCAGCAACCCTAATATCAGGCTAAAATTGCAGGGCATGTTTTACCCTACGAATGATGCAGCAAATCATCAATAAGTGTGAATGTGTAAATGCTGGTGGCAGGATGTACCATTCACATAAGTTTAGTAAAAATTGTGCCAGTGGTGTTTGCAGGTGTACAACATTTTGTTACAGTAAATTGTATTCATGAATTTGAATGTTTGAATTTGAATGAATGTGTTAGTTAATGTTGTTTTAGGTATTCATCTGAATGATATTTCAATGAGTAAGCTTGGTCTTTCAACGCAGCAAGTAAATATTCTTGAAGATTGGCCATTAGGAGTCAGAGAATTTGTGTTGGTAGCGTGTAAAGATTCAGGTTTGGAAGCAGAACACAAGCGCAGGGAGAACGAAGGACATTTAATAGAGAAACTATTAAATGATGAAACTAAAACTAAAGAACAGAACAGGAAGCAAAGAAACAATGTTGCATATGGTGAAAACTACAACAAAGCCCGACAACACACAATGGGGCAGCAGGAACTAGAATAGGATCTGTGATCAGGGAAACAGGTGCGGACAATAATCAACAAAAACAGGTGTCTGTGATGAAGAGAGGAAGAGAGGGCATAGGACTAATTGGCACAGCAAGACTGCCATGCCAGGACGTGACATAGTGTATTTATATACTACTACTAACTTTTTTGACATTTTTTCCTCCCCTGGCTATTTTGTAATTCTAGATTATTTCTAAATACAATAAGATCTGGGTTCCTGAAGTGTTTTCTTTTCAGAAATAGGAGATACGTGGTACAGTTGCTCTCAGAATGTTTACTCCACTGGACTTTTCCACATTATATTGTGTTACTACATAAGAACCCAATAAATACAATTTTGAATTTTTGCCACTGCTGAACATAATAAATCCATAGTCAATAGTATAAGTATTCATCCCCTTTAGTCAATATTTGGTCAAGGCAATTAGAGCCATGAGTCAATTTGTCTAAGTTGCTAACAGCTCTTTGCATATGGACCCAGAATTTTTTGTAATTTTTCTTTGCAGAATTGCTCAAGCTCCATCAAGTTGGATTGGGACCTTGGTTGACAGCAGTCTGCAACTTTTTCCAAATATTTCAAAGGGATAGAGGTTTGGCCTTTGACTGGGTTACTCAAGGACATTCACATACTTTTTCTGAAGCAACTCCAGTGTTGACCTGGCTGTGTGCTTTGGTCATTGTCATGTTGTAAGTTCACCCCAAAGAACCTTCACCCCAAACACAGGACCATTGTGCTCTGGATTATGATTTCTGCAAGGAGCTCTCTGTATTTTCTGATGTTGATCCTTCGCTAAGTTCTGAAAAAATTCAGTCCATGCTGTAGAGAAGCATCCCCACTGCATGATACTGCCACCACCATGCTTCATGATAGGCTTGTGCCAAAAACAGCACTCAGCATCCATGGAATCGCCCACATGCTTTCTGGCAAACTTTACCTAAGATTTGACACCTTGACACTCTCCCATGAAGGTCATTTCATACACAGTGTCCACTAGTTCAGCTGTGGAAGACCTTGACTCCCCTTAATGGCCTCTCTGACTAGCAGCCTTATTGCCTGGAAAATCCGTTTTTGACAGCATGCTCTAGACAGATTCACAATTGTGCCCTATTATCACCATTCTTAATAAAGTAATTTATTGTGCTCTGGGGGACATTTATTGCTTTGAAAATGGTCTTAAATCTTACCCCTGATTGGTATTTCTGAAGACACCAATTACAGATTTGCTTTGTTTTTGTGAGGAATTTAATAACCAACTGTGGGACCTCCCACAGACAGGTGTATTTAACATGAAATAATGTGAAACACCTTGATTAGGCTCAACCAATTACATGGACACAAGTAATTACATTCAACTAATTACGGGATTTCAAAAGAAACTTGGTTGGACCACAGCTCATTCAGGTCTGTAAAAGTAAATTAATACTTATGCAATCGATTATTTCTGTTATGTATTTGTAATTAATTTAGAACAATTGGCAGATTTCATTTTTCACTTTGACATTAGGGATGTTTTTGTATTGATCAGTGGCAACCACTCCTAATTAAAGCCCTTATGATAACATGTTGGCACACAATAAATGTGTAACGGTCCAAGTAGGTAAATTCCTTTGAGAGGCATTGTACATTATATGACTTGGGGGCGTCAGGGTAGCTTAATGGTCGAGAGCATTGGGCCAGTAACTGAAAGATAGCAGGTTCTTAGTTCTATAAATGCCGAATCTCTACTGCAAGACGCGTCAGTCAACCAGTTGTTGTTTAAATCAGGCCAGTGGTGTCTGAGATATTGGCTATGACGTACAACTGAATGCATAGAGATAAACAGCCCCTCCACCTTTTCACAGTGGAGACAAAAAATAACATTGTCTTTCGACATTGATGGTATTTTTGACCCTCAAAAATTGCTCTGAACATTTTCCTTCTTGTCAATGTGCAGCCACCTTTCCCTATTAAATTATTAAAGTCACATTTGTCAAGCTGTGCTGCTCACAACATGATAATAAAGTGCCAATGTCTTTAACACAAATGTGGAACCAAAATCCAAATCTCTCAGACTAGCCAGAGGGTTAGCTGTGTAACATGATTGAATCAATTCTAATAACAGCTTTTTAATACACTGTCGTCTCACTTTAAACCTGTCTCTTCAAGCAACCATTACTGGATTTAATTAAAGGGCACATTGTTGTATAACTGTCAGATATGTTTATGGTGAGGGAATGACATTGGTTGTTGTGTTAATTTGCTATGAAAACCATGGGGTTTCACCAGAACACCTCCACACGCTCATCCCATGATGACCTAGCTGAGCCCTGAGTGTGTTGCAAGTCTTGTGACATCTCTAGCTATGAGACAAAATAACTCTGCTAGGTCCTCGGGTATGTTTTCATTTGCTCTACAATATTTCAATGGGTGTATTAAAGTGGAGTGTATGAAGGTGTGACTGGGAAATTTATGACATTCTCCTGCAGAACTAAGTCAGCTGTACCTGTTAGGAGGAATCCCTCCATGTGAATTCCCCCATGGTGCATGACTCTGAAGTCAGCCATTAAAGCAAGCAGCAACATCCATCCATCCAAAGCAGCAAGAATACATGCAATATTTAGATCAGATATCAGCACTAGCGATTGTCACATTGTAAAAAGCACTGAAAACATGATACAGTAGTGATATGCCAGAAATAACCTGTAACAGTAATATTACAGTAGGTATGGTGGGATGAGACATCACACACTGTTTCCTCTCTCTCTCTCTCCCTAACAAACACAAAGGGGAGTGCATGTAATGTAGCACACAAACACATTCAGACATGGACAAAGTTGTTTGCCCTCTCCACGCAATCATTCCATTCTCACAATGTTCAGCCAGCTGCCTATGTTGCTAGCACACAAAGTGAAATTAAAATTAAAATTGCCAGGAGCCCAATGATGTAATTCATGCCAGGCTCCATTTATCACTCGAGGACAAAACGTGTTTCTCTGTTGTTTATCATCCTATTCTCGTACTGGGAGAGTGTTCAGGAAAATATGTTGCTGCTTTTTTTTCTCCAAAAAGCACACGCAGTAAATAAATGGGACAAAATACAGGTGACAATATTGCGATGAAACAGTATAGGTGAAATATGCGGATAATATGGGAAAATATGGCAGACAAAATGTGGACATTATGGTATCTATACTGGGTGAATGAGGGGAACAATATAAGAACAATATAGAAGCAATGTAGGGGCAATATGAGAAAAAATATGTGGTCAATATGGGGACAGTATTGGGGACAACACAGGGATATTGGCTGTATGATTTACATATATAATATAAGGAGCAATATCATATCTATATAAAAATGTCTTTAGATCATAATGTCCTTAGATCATAGAGTATAATCAACATTCTATATTTTTATAATGAGCAGGGCTATTGCCAAAAAGTAGTCAATACAGCAGTTGGGAAAACAGAGGGAAACGTGATCTGTAACATTACCATTCAGAATGAAATCACATTACAGTTGATGACACGTATGAAACTATGAACTGAATTACAAGTTAATGAACTACATCATCATTTTGTTTTCCCAAACACCCATTCGCATGACCATTAACAACGCTGACTCAGCTCTCTCTCCATATCACACTATACCAACAGCAGTATAGCTTTTAAAGAACAAATGATGAGAAATGAGAAATAATCTGATCACGTGATGGATAACCATAAAAATATCGTATGTGCAGAGTGTAACTGTGTACATCTCCTTTGGATAGCATTCGCACCCCTTCACTCTTTTCAAATGTTGTTGTGTTATCAACTTAATTTGATCATTAATCAAATTATATTTATATATATATATATATATATATATATATATATATATATACACACATATATATACAATGGGGAGAACAAGTATTTGATACACTGCAGATTTGGCAGGTTTTCCTACTTACAAAGCATGTAGAGGCCTATAATTCATAGGTATAGTTCAACTGTGAGAGATGGAATTTAATAAAAAAAATCTACTAAATCACATTGTATGATTTTTCAATAATTTATTTGCATTTTATTGAATGACACATGGCCCCATCCATCCTCCCCTCAATACGGTGCAGTCATCCTGTCCCCTTTGCAGAAAAGCATCTCCAAAGAATGATGTTTCCACCTCCATGCTTCACAGTTGGGATGGTGTTCTTGGGGTTGTACTCATCCTTGTTCTTCCTCCAAACACAGCGAGTGGAGTTTAGACCAAAAAGCTAAATGTTTTGCCTCATCAGACCACATGACCTCCCATTCCTCCTCTTGATCATCCAGATCTTCTTTGGCAAACTTCAGACGGGCCAGGACATGCGCTGGCTTGAGCAGGGGGACCGTGCGTGCACTGCAGGATTTTAATCCATGACGGCGTAGTGTGTGACTAATGGTTTTCTTTGAGACTGTGGTCCCAGCTCTCTTCAGGTCATTGACCAGGTCCTGCCATGTAGTTATGGGCTTATCCCTCACCTTCCTCATGATCATTGATGTCCCACGACGTGAGGTCTTACATGGAGCCCCAGACCGAGGGAGATTGACCGTCATCTTGAACATCTTCCATTTTCTAATAATTGTGCCAACAGTTGTTGCCTTCTCACCAAGCTGCTTGCCTATTGTCCTGTAGCCCATCCAAGACTTGTGCAAGTCTACAATTTTATCCCTGATGTCCTTATACAGCTCTCTGGTCTTGGCCATTGTGGAGAGGTTGGAGTCTGTTTGATTGAGTTGTGGACAGGTGTCTTTTATACAGGTAAGGAGTTCAAACAGTTGCAGTTAATACAGGTAATGAGTGGAGAACAGGAGGGCTTCTTAAAGAAAAACTTGTCTGTGAGAGCCGGAATTCTTACTGGTTGATTGGTGATCAAATACTTATGTGATGCAATAAAATGCAAATTAATAATTTTAAAATCATACAATGTGATTTTTGTGAATTTTGTATTAGATTCCATCTCTCACAGTTGAAGTGTTCCTATGGTAAAAAGACCTCTACATGCTTTGTAAGTAGGAAAAGCTGCAAAATCAGCAGTGTATCAAATGTTTGTTCTCCCCACTATATAAACATATAAATATAAATAATTTGACCAATGATCAAATTATCACTATATATATATATATATATATATATATATATATATATATATATATAGTTGCTATCAATGAACACATACATAAGTATTCAGACCCTTTACCATGACACACCAAATTTAAATCAGATGCATCCTTTGGCCTTTGACAACAAAGTAACCAGGCACAAAGGGCCTTACTCGTGTAGGTGACCAAGAATCCAATGGCCACTCCAACAGGGCATCAGAGCATCTTTGCAGAGACAACGCTACAGGATGAGGTATGGATTTGTTGGTTTTCTCAAAGGACCTCCCTATTTTGCAATGTTCTTCCTTTCCTTAATCTTGACCAGTCTCCAAGTCTGTGCTGTTGAGAAGCAACACCATAGCATGATGCTCCCACCACCATGCTTCACTGTAGGGATGGTATTAGCCAGCTGATGAGCTTTACCCTGTTTTTTCCAGATGTAGCGCTTGACATTTAAGGCCTGATTCTTTGATTTTGGTCTCATTAGACCAATCTCATTTGTCCCTCATCCTCTCAGATGGCTTCAGATGACATGTCACATGCATTTTACTCAGGAGTGGCTTCCAAATTGAAAATAATTTCATGAATGTCAACAGCTTTAGGTAGATTACTGACTGTGCATTACGGAAATGTTTGAGAAACACAGGTTTAGTGGACACTTTAAAAGACTATGGGTTGGAGGGAGTCAGAGAAGTCCCACTTCTCACAGGCCTGAGAGCAGCTCTCTGAGAAGTGTCAGACCAAAACAGTTTCTCTGACCTGACATGTAGACCCCACAATGTGTTCCCGCAGTCTCAGCAGAGCAAAACATCACTTAAAAATGAGTCTCTCGTATATCAACAACCCATAAGGGGCCTTTAAGCGACCACTCCACTCTGCCAAGGTGACATCCCTGTCCTTTGGTCAAGGTTAAAACAGCACCGTGGACACACAGATACCTGTTTGTACATATTAGCCAGAGAAAAATATATAATCTTGTGTTTCCCTGTTCATTGTATGCATATCTGGTGAAAGAAATGTGTTCTTTAATGGATAAAAATTCTTCTCACCGCATTTATGAATTCTAGTGCAGAATAGTGTAAATAAGGGGTATCTGGCCTGGTGTAGTAGGGTGCAAAGCACCGAGTCAGACACTATGGCGATGACGAAGCCGGCGTTAGCTTTTGGCCTCACGTATTGTTGAGTGGGAATGCTACCTGGTGTTGTGCGAGTGATCCTCAGCGAGCCTGAGCTGATGGCGGAAGGAGACATCATTTCCTGCTAATATTCTGGTATCAAAGCAAGCCTCTGGCAAGTCATCTAGTATTAAGAGAGCTGCCTGTGAAGGGGAAATAAAGAGACGTGTCCCAACGCAACCTTGTAGCGGCACCAGCCAAATCCCTCTCCTCTCGGGTTGGTTTATCAGAGCTGTCAGGACACAGTACAGGTCTCCTCTGCTTTCTCCTTTCCCCAGATACAGCACATTTAACGCATGCATGCAAGCAACTGCTTGTCCTCACATTGCCACGTAAGTGAATTAAATGCAAAAGAAATATAAAAAGTCATTGCCGTGATTAGCATACTGGTGAGTGTATGACAGGGGATGAACAATGCCTCTCAGACTGGAGTTGTGTGTGTGGGCAATCGGGTTTATTTGCATGTTTCAAAGGCACAAACATAAGATGTGTGGGGGCATACAGATTTCGCATTGTAACACTGAACATTTGCAAATGCGGCGGAAAGGTTATGGCGGGGTCTTATGCATGCATTCAGTGTTTTATTAACGGCTATGAGCTGCCTTTGTGGGACCCAATTACTTGCTGTCACTCCATTGTCTGTAATCAAGCAGAGTCAGTCAGATCATCTCTTCTATTATGTGTGTTGATGAAGTCTTTCCCGGCGCCTAATAGAGGAAGACATTCATATTCCACACAATAAGGTCTTTACTTCTGCATAGCCAATGCCAGGTAGTGAGGGAGCTTCTCACCGCCACTTTTGTACATTTATTCGTGGACCAATTCTAACTCTGCTAATTATCGTGTAAGCTTAAAAACAATAAATAAATAACAAAGCAAGTCATTGCACAACACTGTGCAATTAAATCGTTACTTCACATTCAGAATCTTCACTAAAAGGGATTTCAAATGAAATACAAATATCACAACCAACACCACCGTTAAAGATGTTACTCTACCCATTCATAGAAACTGCTACTAGTCAGCTATGAGAATTAAAGGTGTACAAGTTACATTTTCATGCTGGAAAAGGTAGGCCTACTCTCAAAAGTATTCATCAGTGTACCTGGCCAAACAGACGCAAAGCATATGTGCACTGCCATCTGGTCTACCTGTCATGGCCCTTGCCAAATTAGTACAGGCCTGATCCTGAGAGCAAACTCGTCTCCTTAGAGAAATTAAACAATCAACATCAGTGAATGTCAATAAATGTCTGCTATTAATACGTGAACATAAGTCTTTTTGGGACAAAATGTTTCACAAAATTACAGCCTATGGTTAGGCAAAAGCCAAGCATGCTGACAATTCCTGAAGTATGCCCACACTGGACATTGATTTCTCTCCCCGATCATTCCATTCCCTGATAAAAATGCATTCCATGGCTAAAGGTTTATGACAAAGATATAGCCAACATTACTCAAGTTCTGAGTTTGTGAAACACCCCAGAGGTAACTACTGCAGCCACTACTCAGCAAGAGGCCTGAGTTAAACACATCAAATCCTCAACGCATGAATGTTAGTGAAAATGCCGCATGAAAAGTCAGAGAGTGTAAGACTGTTATTTTAGGAAAAAACTGAATTGTAACGTACAAAATACAACAAAAATCCGTGTGTGCCGAATTGGGTTTGTGTGTGAGTGTGTAAGACAGTTTGCATGTGTATTATCCATCGCTACCATTTTTGCCATGTGTGTTTTCTTCACTACCAGAGTCTTATCCTTTTAACCAAATCCGAGCAGGTGTTTGTGGAATAGCAAATTCTTGCTAGCACCGACATCAATCAACATGGAATGCCACTGTATTCCCCTAGCGTAATTGACCGTGCCATGACTCTGAATGAGAGGGATGTCCCATGGCTGTAAATAACATTCATGCACATACTGTGTTCTAGTTTGAACGAGGATGGAGTGAGAGGTGACAAGAACCAAGCTGAACAATAGAACAGCAGACGAGAGTCATAGCGGGCCATTATCATAATGACATGGCTGTCGACATTCTCGTGAGATCCAAATGAAATGTTTAAATATCAATTGAGAATATCTAAACCAATGATGAAATGTCATTTTCAATGCATTTGAAATTGTGCCACAATCTTGCAACTCTTACGTTGTAGGCCGGATGGGTGGCAGGAATATTCAATTGCGAATTCAATCACAATATATTGTACAAGAAGAAAAACCTTAAGATAGTTCAGACAGAACACATATTATATGTTATAGGATTCTTCCTGTGTTACCGCAAGGAAAGGCCCTGTTTAAGACTATTCATAGTCTCAGAGAATTTGAAAATGCCTTTCCAGGGAACAAGGCTATAGAGCCAATACAATGTCCTTTCCGGATCTGTTGATCTTGACATACAAAAGCAACTGCCATTAAATAGCATTTTTTTTTCATCTGGGACATTCCATTTTTGCAGAACAGCAGATGTGACTTCTATGTTATAATCTGTGGACTCCCTGAAAGGGACAGGCTAACCATTAAAGAAAGGAATAATAACCCTTGGATCATTCAACCAATTGTATATCATTGAGAAGCATAACTTGGTAAAACAACTAATAAAAATATGTATTTCCCTTGAATGTTTCAATCAACGAAACATACTGCAATAAAGTATTACAGTACCTTTCTGAAAGTATTCAGTCAATTTCAATTAAAAAGTTGCATTAATACTGTATGTTATCTGAGTGTAAGATCAAGCTGAAATACAAAAATTACATTTGTTCATATTTATATTAGGTGATTATAATTCTGGAGAACACTTCCTTGTGTTCAGCATTAACAACACCCACTCTCTTCCTTCACAGGAAAATAAAATCGAAACAAACTAAATGAACGTCAACAGCTTTAGGTTGGTCACTGACTGTGTATAAAGGAAATGCTTGAAGGCCCCAGGTTGAGTGAATTTCAAATGATTTTTTTTAAAATAAAAAACATGCTTTCGCTTCTTCATTGGCTGGCATTATGTGTAGACTTGATGGAAAATGTGGAGAGGTCGGAATACTTCCCAGAAGCATTGTACATTCAGTAGCAGTCAAAAGTTGGAACACACTGTCACATCCTGGCATGGCAGGCTTCCTATGAGATCCAATGCCCTCTCTCCTTCATTTGTAGCAGACACCTGTTTGCCCTCACCTGTGTTCCATATCCCTGTCCCTATTGAAGTACTTATTTTTCTAGTGTGTCTTTTTGGTCTTGGTTTGGTATCCATAACACTGTAACACTGTGATCTGTTTTCGTGAATTTGTTTCAGTTTTGTGTTGACTTAGTTCTTTTTATTTAACATCACAGAGAATTTCTCAGAGAATAACATTAGTAATAGAACTCCAAGAACTAAGCTATGTAATGTGGCAAAAACACTTCCTTTGTTGTGTGCAAACAAAGGTCAAAAAGAGTCAAGGTCAGAGAAAAGCAAAATACAGAAGAAGTAACATGTAGCAAGATAAATAATACAAAACATGTACCAAGGTGGCAATAAGCAACAATGAACAAAAGGAACTGAGGGATAAATATGCAGACATTGATTATGGGAATGGGAACCAGGTGTGCGTAATGGGCATGATGGCGACGGGACAAGTCATGGTGTGTTCAATGAAGGGCATTGAGATGGTGACAGGTAGTAAACCAGTGATAACAAGCACTGGTGAAGGAGGGGAGTTGAGGCAGGTGTCACAACTTTGCTAAGGACAGGGCTATTTCTGGGACCAGAGATGGCGTGGATATAACTTATATTGTATATCCACAGAAAATCTAAATCTAATCTAAAACAATTCAACAAGAAAAAAGATTCCCTAATGGAAAGTATGTCTGAGATGTTCAATACACACGGTTGATGGAAAACAAGAGAAAGATGATTATGGACCACTAATCATATGAAAAAAGAAATAATGATCTTCAGAAAACACAGCTAGGGCGTTAGTAAACTAGGAGAAATGGATTCAGTGGTTAAAGAACTTCCTATAAGTGACAGAGGATTTAAAACTGCAACATGGGATGTACTTCAAAAGACACGTTGTTTGTCACCACTGACTGTCCCAAGTCTACATTCCTTCTGGGAGTTCCAGTGAAATGGCATTGCCTTAATCAAGATTTGTAAATCACCAAATTGGAGAGAAAACAGACACAGAAATAAAAAATAGGGACAAAAGGCTTGAGTGAGGGACTTCAGCAAGCCACTGGATGAAATATAAATTAAATGAGCTATTAATGAAAAAAGCTTTTTGAAAACTATTGTGGAAGTCACTTGAACATTAAAGAAATTCCCATCAGTCTCATGCTGACCTTGTGCCAACACGCAATGGAGAAGGTCAAGAATGATTTATTTGACATTCTTGCGACCTTCAGTGACGTCGAAGCATATTATCACAACAAGGAATATACTGAAAACACTGAAAATACGAACAGTACCGTAAAACAGTGGCTCCTTAACAGCGGTACTGCTGTAAAGAATACCCAAACATCAAGTACACCGCAGTATGGAATGACAAGCAACGCATAATCAGCATACGTACCACCGTGTCTGGCTTTGATATTTACTGGGGACAGTGTAATAAAAGGAGTGGCGGAGGCATGGCGAGACTGTCGAGGACATTTGATATACATGGGCAGCAGGCCTAGCAGCACCAGAGACCTTGCAGCGACAACGGCAGTGATTCTCATTGGCGTCAACTTGCTAACTAGAGCATGGCAAAGCACTTACAGGTAGAACCTGGTGGCTAAAACTGGAGACTTAGGAGGCCCTGAGGTCTGTACAGATCATTACCTTTCACTCTTCATTTACAGATTACTACAGTCACTGGGCATCATCAGTGCCTGGTGCCCTGTTACACTCCTGGAACCAACAGATATTGTAGTTCTGATATAACTTCACCCTCACCTCAGTGTCCAAGTGGCCAGAGAGGGGGGGATGATGACAGCAATACAGGGCCCCATACCTCCCACAGTGCCCCTTAGAACTCCCCGGTATTTTTTGACCTGCTGGTCATCTGAACATTTAAATATATTGATGTGGCCTTGAAAGATAATGTACTCTTATAAAATCAACCTAGTACAGAAGAGGAGTGGGACCCCATAGAGAACATCCATCTAGTCTATTGATTTTCTCCAAGTGACCATGTTTCAACATGTTTAAGGTTTTATTTTAAGCTGGGTATCTCTAAAGGACATTGTGCTGATGTAAAAAGGGCTAAATAAAATCAATTTGATTGACTCATTGACTGAGTACCCAATAGCAATGGCAAATACCCGCACGCATTTCCATTCTAATAATCGTCCTCACCTGTGATTTTGATCACTGTCCCTGTTTAAGTTCCTTCTTCCTTCATGAATCTTGTTGGTCATTGTTTGGATTTCCTTTCGTTTTTTTCAAATTTGGTTATGTTTTAGTTATTTCACTGAAGTCCTCACTAAGCTTGCGCCTGTGTCCCGCTTGCATTAACAACATTCCAAGTACTCTAAAGTAACAAAATCACAATAACAAATTGCTTCAGCAAAGAGCTCTCAGCACTAAGACCAACAGAGCTAGACGGGCACTAAGATGACCAACGGGATCCTGTTCAAGACACAGAAAGCATATATTCAAAAATTACCTAAGAACGGAATCAGCATTTCTGTGACCTAGTCTGAACAAAAAATGTACTGTATGACTTGAGTTTTCAATAGGAAACAGCTTGTAACCAACGACGACACACAGAGGCATAACCTGGTGTAAGGAGCATAAAACATGGACCACTGAGCAATGGAAAAAGTTCAGAATGAGTCATCGATCACCCTATTTCCAACATCCGGACGGGTGACCATTTGGGAGAAGCCAATGGATACCTTCAGCCCATAATGTCTGCTGCCACTGTTAAACATGTCGAGGGGGATTTGTACTGGTACAGGCCGACATCTTCTGAGACTCATTGGCTCCGATGATTGTTCTACTGCATATGGTCGTATAACTGCTAATTAGGAATGCAAGGCCATTATACTGGTCCAGTTGCACCCTATGGTGCAAACACTGTTCCCTAATGATGTCCCAATATGCCAGGAGAATGACCCCATACACTGCAACATGGTTTTAAGAACCCCACGATGACATCAAAAGCCTTCCATGGCCTGCCCAATGACCAGATCTGGTGATCATTGAACCTATATGAGATGTTGTGGAGCAGAATGTACGAAACAGATTCCCACCTCCTTCTTTCCTCTATAAACTGGAGGCTTTGGGTCTTAAACAATGGTGCATTATCCTATTACACATAGTTAAGGACTTGACATGGGTGGTCCTACACCTTATTAGATCTTTGATATTATGGTTAGATGTTTATGTACTTTTGTCCATCTCATTTACTGCATTTAAATGAGAGGAAAATGTGCTGGTGCATAAAACCACGTCACATAAGGCATCAAGAAAATAGAATAAAATAAGTTGCTTTTGCATATCTCACAAAAGCAATAAGTTGCTTTTGCATATCTTTAGTTTAGCCTACTAAAATTGCTAGTTCACATTTCTTGTGAATGTAGAGCTAACTGATGTTGGCTAGCTTTATACATTTTCCAGTTATCATACTGTACATGCTACTGTTTTATATCAGTTGTGCCCATGAATACCTTTTTATATGTACTGGGGTGTACGGATACAAATGTTTGTGTGAACCTTCAGGGAACACTGGACAACATGCATAACATGCAGAACTGGCGGACTTCACAACTAAAGGAAGTCTGGTACCCTTCTCTCAGTTCTTAGAAAATGAACATACAACACAAGAATCCAATTCAAAATCCTAAAAATGTTAACAGTCCATTTGACAACAAACAAAAAAAGAAAGGTTCAACGTAAGTCCATACAAAACTTCAACAAAAAGAAAGTGCCCCAAAAGGCTTAACTGCTATGACTGAGACGAAAGGGAAAAGGAGCTTACAGTGAAATCCAGGAACTTGCAGGGACAGCAATTCCACACATAGCGCTAACCCTATAGTAATAAATCAGGAGCTAACAATACACCTAGCAAGGTCTGGTAACTAGATGAATGTAGGCTGACCAGACCCTCCGCTGAGGTTTAAAAACCTGCACGTAAACGGCTCGTAATGTTGAGGTCTCTCCTCTTCAAATCACCCAGACAGGTTTTATGGGCAGAGAGAAAGAAGAGTGAGTGACATTATTAGCAACAGGTGCATTCAATTGTACTCTACTTGTACACACTAGTCAAGCTGGGGGAAAATGTTATGCTATACTAGGGACAGGCACTTCAGTTTAATATCTATCTGTACCGTATGACAGTTGCCAAAAAGACAACCCATTTAATGGTCGTCAAATATGAAAAAACAAGCCAGCAAGTTTTAACAAACTGACATTGGAAAAAGTAAAACCCCATTTTGAATTTTGAAGCAAATATCTATGAGTGATGTTCAAATTGGGGGCTAAAATGAAAACAAACGATTTCACTATGCACAGTAGTGGGACCAAATCAAATCCATTCATTTTATTTTAACATAGATAAAGCAAGGAATGTTTTGAAAGAGCACTCGTGACTCAGGTTGATTGTCCTGAATTACATAGGATATTGTTGCGTCTATGTTTTGAAATTTTAAACCATTAAAGTCTATCTGGACCCCTGGTCTTTCATAAAGAAATGTAGGGCGTGTCAATATTTTGAAATTGTATATTAAATATATTTTTCACCAGCTGTCTGCCTACCAGACTAGGGAGCTGTGTAAACGGGGGCTACCTCGCTAGACTGCGGTTGCCAACTCTTTGTGTTGACGAACAGGGTGCCCGCCCAACCACTAGGTGTGTGGAGACATCCTGGCCACTGTTCAAGGGTTCACTGTGGCAGATATCTGTGCTGCAGTAAGCTGGGCATCCCCTCATACGTTTATGAGGGTGTACTGCTTCAATGTCACAACACCCAGCCAAAAACCTAATGTGCTGTCGGCCAGTGCAGCAGAAGATGAAAAGGTAGCCTGCGTATTTCCCGTAGGGGACCACGGTTGTGTCCAGATGCTTCCTTTAGGTAGGCTGCCATTGGCCCCAACTTTCAGTGTTCTGTCTGGTTGTCTGGGGTCGTGATTGGATAACCCCGTATATGTTGGCCCCAAGTAATCGATTGAAAAGTTACATACAATCCTGGTTCAAGTGGGTGTCCAGGTGGGTGTTAGGGTCAGGATTGGGTAGCATTAGTGTGAGTGTATGGATTTCACAGATTTGAGTAGTGTTAGTGTTATTGTATGGGGTTAACAGGATTGGGTAGCATTACTGTTATTGTATGGGGTTAACCCCATAACATCACACTAACAGTTCCCAATCCTGTTAACCCCATACACTCACACAAACACTACCCAATCCTGTTAAACCCATACACTCACACTAACATTACCCAATCCTGTTAAACCCATACACTCACACTAACAGTACCCAATCCTGTTAACCCCATGCACTCACACTAACAGTACCCAATCCTGTTAAACCCATACACTCACACTAACACTACCCAACCCTGTGAACCCCATACAATAACTCAAATGCTACCCATTTTTTTGTGCAAATTAAGTCCAAGTCTGCGACTTGAGTCAACAACTCTGGTGTGTGGGATTAACAGGATTTGGTAATATTAGAGTATGGGGTTAACAGGATTGAGCAATATTAGAGTATGGGGTTTACAGGATTGGGTAGTGTTAGTATGAGTGTATGGTTTAAACAGGATTGGGTAGTATTTGTATGAGTGTATGGTTTAAACAGGATTGGGTAGTGTTTGTATGAGTGTGTGGTTTAAACAGGATTGGGTAGTGTTACTGTGAGTGTATGGGGTTCAAAGGGTTTGGTAGTGTTAGTGTGAGTGTATGCTGTTCACAGGGTATGGTAGTGTTAGTGTATGGGGTTCACAGGGTTGGGTAGTGTTAGTGTTATTGTATGGGGTTAACAGGATTGGGTAGTGTTAGTGCTGTTATATGGGGTTAACAGGACTGGGTAGTGTTGGAGTGTGTGTGGTGGCCTGCCCATTAGGGCATTACTGATTGTGGGTGTATTTTCTTACACTATGGAACATGTTATACATTTTGTAAAACCAGAAAAGAAACCAGACCAGCCAGCCCATGATTAGAAGTGATGATCATTGTTGCCCTCACTGGATTTGAACCTGGGTTTCTCATGTGAGCGTCTATGTCTTTAACCACAACACCATTGAGCTTTATGTTTGCAGAGTGGCGATACAGCTTCTCAAAATTAGATAATTTTGTCACGCATTAATATCACACCAAGTTTGAATATTTCGCTAGACACCATTGCGCATTGTGTTAAACAGCCTAACGTTTCTTATTAAGTTGACCTCCAGCACAAAAGCTTATATGAACTGTATGGCTTTTGCCACTGCCCGTTATAACAGCATATTAGCCAGAAATAGGCTTACTGGTATCAACTAACTTACTACTTGGAATAGACATAAGAATTTTTAGCAATTGCGAGCAAGACTGAAGATGAACTTCACATTGCCAAAGCTATTTAATTTCATGGCACAACGTTCGTTTTTGTATAAATGTCATTCACCAATGAAAAAAAACTATCAATATAGGTGACGATAACTGACTTTTATGTCAAGACAAAAGACGAGAGAAACCCCTACTATTAAACCGCCCAAGTTGTTCTGATATAGCCTATATTACCCCAAAAGGCATGCACAGACAAGTAGGCTATTTAAAAAATTGTGGCTATATATCCATAAACAGTTGTATTCTAGGCTTACAATAATGTTGTTACTGAAGGTTGTAGCCAGCAAAGCTTTTGTCTATCTTTAACAAATCCTAATGCATAATTAGTTTTTTACAGTAAACAGTCTCAATCACAGGACATCTGGCACGGTAGTCCACATCTCTAACCACTATGCTATTTAACAAGGGGTAGTCAGTCAGTCAGTCAGTCACTCAGTAAGAGACATTCGCGCTTCTTGGCTGGCTCCGCTTATACGGTCCAGCAAAAAGCTGCCTGCCAAGTTTGGATAGCTGGCACAAAATGTCCCTGTCTAGCATGAGATGTGAATTTTTCTGCAAAAAATGTCAGTCAACCATTGGCAGTAGATATTGATAGCCTTAGACATACAGTGGATATAAAAAGTATACACACCCCTGGTAAAATGCCAGGTGTTTGTGATGTAAAAAAATTTGATTGTTGTCACATGTAGCACACATCCAGTACTTGCTAGAAATTCCTGCAGCTCCTATAATGTTGCTGTAGGCCTCTGACCAGTTGTCTTCTTGTCTTTCCATTAATTTTGGAGGGAAATCCAGTTCTTGGTAATGTCTCTGTTGTGCCATATTTTCTCCACTTGATGATGACTGTCTTCACTGTGTTCCATGGTACAACTAATGCTTTTGTAATTATTTTGTACCCTTTTCCTGACTGATATCTTTCAACATTGAGATCCTTCTGATGCTTTGGAAGCTCTCTGTAGACCATGGATTTTGCTCTGAGATGCAACTAAGAAACAGTCAGGAAATTCCTAATAAAACAGCTGAACTTTATTTGTGATTAATCAGATACACTTTAAATTATGGTGTGTAATTACTTATTGAACATGAGTTTGAATGTAATTGGTTCATTAGGAACACAGCCACCCACTTATACAACCAGGTTATTGTAAGGTTTATATTTTTCATTTTTCCCCTTTGAAGATTTTTATGTTATATAGGTTGTTGTAAACGTGCAATCATAGTTAACCAAACTAACCTGCCAGCACATGTTTAGCGTTGGACATTGGCTTGACTATAACTTTGTTGTCATTGCTAGCCACTGCTGTGATGACATCCTGGCTGTGTTAGTGTAATGGTATGGTGTTAATAGACTATGCAGTTTTAGTGTTAGAGTATAGTGTTAACAGGAAAGGGTAGAGTGGGTATGTGGATTTAGCTACAGTATAAACATAGACAAGAGTGATAAATATTTGTTATATTATGATAGGCATTATTTATTAAATTAATGTGTGCTATCTTCTCTGAGATTAAACAAGAGAGCTGAAGAAAGGTAAGTAAACATTCTGTGAAAACCTTCAAGCCATAATAGTTACTGGGACAATCCAAAGAACATTGGTAGACTTGTATCATAAATATTTTTGAGCAATTATCCATAACAATTAAAAATGAAAGGCATCTTTTATAGCCTTAGTTGCTTAATAGGACAAGTCTAATTCCAAAGCAAGACGTGTGCAGAGTGGCTTCATAAAAAAAATTGTGCTTGTAAAAAATGACATCACTCATAACATGAGTGCACTTAGCGCTCAAACCAGTGTCAAAGGGTTAATGGCACAGAAACGAACATTTCATTACAAGCTCTCACATCTAAAGATATCTTCCTTTTATGACACGCATTATAATAACCCTCTGCCATATCTAGAGGGATGGCAGAAATTTTGATAAAAAGCAATTGTCTGGAAACTATAAAACTATAGATGCAGGCTGTCAAACCACAATGAATACATTTGGGACTTCACAGCGCAACACACAATTTGTATTTGGCCGCCACTGTGCCCGGGACCTGTCTTTTCCTTAGTGGTGTGCATATTCAGTTCAAAATGTATTATTATTAGCATCATTATAATCATTATTTATTCAAACAGTTGGAACATGTACATTTCATCTAAACAATATCATTTCAAAGTGCCGCTGCTGTGTGAGCATTGTTCAACATGTATTTGCTGGACAAAACAATTTAATTAATATTTTAGTCACTTAGCAGAAACTCAAATTCAGAGTGACTGTAACTTAATCCATTCATCATAAGATAGCTAGCTCGGCAGCACAGCACAGTAATAATATATACATTTTAATCTATTAGCTATTACAAAACTCAGTGTTAGAAGGAAGTGGAAAAAAAGTTTTCAAGTGTTGTTTGACTAACATCGGGTGTTGTTGGTGAGTCTATAATTTATTCTCTTTCATTTTATCAACAATTCTCATGTTAAGTACATGGCACCAATTTAAAGACATAGTTATGGCAGTTATGGTTTTGATTCACATAGGGAGCTGAGCCAAGTGAACTATTAGCAGAGAATGTCTTATGGGTAAGCAACCCTGATCCTTGAGTGCCGCAGACACTTCATGTTTTTAATCAACACCCAATGGAAGACCAGGTGTGTTGAATTTAGGCAATCACTGAAATAATCAGGTAGCTGAGTTAGGTCAGTTGAGGTGCCAAGTTGGAACAAAAGCCTGCAGTACCTGCAGCATGCCAGGAACACTGTTGCATTGGAATTATAGGCCGTTATATCCCTTGGATTAAATAGAAACCATACAATTGCCTACTCTTTTCAAAAAGAGGTCTTAATGGCATATATTGCAAACTTCCCTTGGTTGACTAATGGTTTGGACCAACTGCACAGATTTGCAGGGGAAAAAGGTAAATGTAAGTGTAGTAGGGCATGTATTTTACTTAAATGGACAGAAAGCAGAGGGGTCTTAGAATGCATGTCACTTCATATTTATACCCCATCAAAACAGGAAGTCACAGATGTGAAAACCCCTATTGCCTTTACTCATCTTTAATAACGGTACCAATAATAATGGCATGCACTATATATACAGAGATCATTTAATCAGTCAACATTATGTTTGGGCCAGTGAGGCAAAAAGGCATACGTTGAAAACTGTTGAAAAACAAATCTATGCAAGTCACTGTCTCTGCTTCTGTATAAATAAGTACATTATGAGACACTGATCCGTTTATTGTGTGACCAAGTAATGTGCTGAAGCCATCAACTAAAAGTGTTGGTAGCATCTGCACCAGAAAAAGTTAATGTTTTCAGTTTGACAACACATATTACAAAATGTGCATTATACAACATAGTATTGGGGCAATAAACAATGGCAATGTGGCAATTGTGGCAATGTGAACACAACAAATTACTGCATGCTAACAAGATACAAAGAATGAACAAGGAAACGTTTAAGTATCCACAGCAGCATCATGAATGCTCAATTACACATTTCTTTTCAATATAAAAAAATAAGCACAAATGGGAACAAAAAACAGTACCGCTTGTCAACTTAATTCATTGACAAAAGATATTGCCACAAGCGTCTACTCAGCAGGAGCTTGTTGATATGCTTTAAGCAACGGCCCTGTTATTCTGTTATTCTCCCTGAAAGGCTGAAACACTAGCAAGCGGTTCCTCCTGCTCCAAGAGGGAACGGAGCGCCTGTTGAGAAATCCCATCATGCAGCCCATTTTAGTATTCATGAGCATGATTAATGGCATGGAGATGGAGGAGGCATTTGAGAAATCTACTTTGGCACAGAAAAAAGTGGCAAACGTTTGTGTTCCTGGCTATCCTGATGATACCTCCTGTGTGTGTCTGTGTGTGTGTGTGTTGTGGTTGGAAACATTTGGATAAAATCAACAGACTATAGCCCTTACCACAACTGCTATTATTTACAACACTTTCAACCACCTGCCAATTCCAACAGTCCAATTAAAGAACAATTCCGTCGTTATCTTTTTCCAGCAGGACATTATAAAACAAAACACCTCATCGTCACATGATACTGGCTAAGTTTCCCTGCACAAATCCCCACCCTAATCTGTGCATCTTTCTGTGGAATGGTCAACATAAACCGGTAATGAGTAATAACGACTTATGACACAGAGGCCAGCGGATTCACCTGGATGTTTTCAAATCCATTCCACAATCGGCTGCAGGAAAAGGACCTGTTAACATTCCACGGCTCAGCAAAGATCACTTGGCTGCTTGCATGCAGCCATGGACCACATAAAATATCAGCAACGTTATTTCTGTCCCATTCCACTGCTGGGAACAGGGAGGCTGAGCTGGACATGAAATGATAGGGTCGAGCTGAGACAGCTTGAGAAGCTCCATAGACACAATTCTGAGGTGTGTGTGCTCCTGAAACACACACATCTACCCGGAAGGGTCTAGCAGTCTGCCTGACTCATCTTCCAAGTCACCCTGCCGTCTCTTCTATTGGGTAATTCACTGGGTCAGTGAATGGAACCTGAGACAAGCATGCCTGTATGCAGGGCTAGTCTTTCTCCGGGGCAGTGAGGGCAGTGATGGGCTTGGATTAGGGAGGCCGGTATGTAATGAACTCACTGACAGTTTATTTAAATACAGAGGCAAGACCCTGTAGGGGAGCACCAGACAATTTTAGCTGCGCTGACAGTCCACTGACTTAGGGAGTAAAGCACTGCACTCTTAGTTTTTAAGCCTTCACCATTTTAGTTGCTGACAACTTGGACCAGGGCCTCCTCAGAATGAGAAAGCACAGGCCAGGTCCCATGGTATTTCTCTACCAACGGGGCCTGCCCACTCTGACTCACTGCAGCACTTCTGTCAATAACGCTGACACCACAGCTGACATTCCACCTGACCAGACTGATTGTGACCACACACGCTGCTCCCACTCCCATTAACCCATTCATTATAAACCGCTGGACTGGAACAAAAGAATGGTGCTTGAGCCTGTTCTCTGTAGACCAGAAGTCGAGCTAAATAACAAGGGCTGCAACAACCGATCGACAATGTCAATCGACAACGTCAATTGACAATGACAAATTGTTGGCAACTCTATAGGACTCAGCAAAAATAGTTGTATGTATATAGGACATAACTTTTTATTTTTTAAGTGAAGAAGCTATCCAGATCAGTGGAGGAATGTGTACAACGCAATTCCTCTGCAGATTACATTGAAGAAAAAATACAGTTAGCAGATTTTTTTTCAAAGCTGAATACACACGGTGGATATAACAATAACGCAAGCATACCTCAAGAACACATTGGAACAAATTGGAGTCACTGGCCTACTCTTGTTCCCATTTTCCATCCTCGTGCAATGGGGGTGAACTCTGCGGGAAACCTCGGACCTCTTTCAGGGTGACTGCGGATAATTGGTGGCCCTATTGATCTGATGCTTGGCAAAATGGGTTTATTACTGTAACTTCCTGTCCGCTAGGCCCTGTCCAGGGTTCGCATTAGGGCACAGTGTCTCTGGAACCCCGTCTCAGCCCCTAGTTTTATGCTTCTATATTATTATACGGGGGTAATTGGTTTAGTCTGTACTGTCTTAAATCCCAATTGTTGACACTGCATTCATTTATGTGACAGGGGACAAGGGTCAATCTGAAAAGCATGCTCAGGTGTCCCTTAGAATCCAAGGAATGCCCTCACTAGCTGTTTAACCTAAGGAGGACTTGAGTCCTTGGACCATGCCTCAGGCCAGAATTATTCGTAGCTGTCCCTGTTCAAAGTCCTCCTGGTTGTGTTGCAGATCAAGTTTCTTGCCTGATGATTCCAGCTGCCACTGCCCACACCCCACCTGATTCTCCCTATGCTTGTCCACCTCGTTACGAAGCTGACTTGGATTCGGTTTAGACACTGGGCATAGCCCACATGCACTGATTGACCTGCTTGTCATCTGAACATGCAAAAATAATGACGTGGCCCAAAAGGTAATGTACTCTTATATTCTCCAGCCGGCACAGCCAGAAGAGGACTGGCCACCCCTCAGTCTGGTTACACCCAAGGTATATTCAGAAGTTTTGACCTTACGAGGGATCCACTGTGCATCAACCCTGCTGTTGTTTGCTCCTGCTTTGGGGGTTCAGGCTGGGTATCTGTAAAAGCACTTGGTGACGCATGCTCATAATAAGTTTGTTCGATTGAAAAATGTATTTGAGACAGGTGTAGCAAACTCCTTTATGGTAGATCAGGCAGATGCTAGTTCAACTGAGGTTATTGTACAGTGAATGCATTCTCTTCCAAGTATGTAAACATTTCCTGGTTGAGCAAGCGGTGTGATAAAAAGCACAATGGATTGGCAAGGTCATGAGCGCATTGAGAATCATATGGTACAATTGAAAAACAAACAATAATAATACAAAAAACATTGAGAGTAATTTACTTCACAGGTTAAGCACAGCATTGAGGCACTAAAATCCTTAATTAGCATATATTAAGTAAAAATCTAATGCCTGCATATCAAACACCAGTGCAATATAGAACCATGTATAATTGGAAGCCAAAAGGATTTTTTAAGCATACAGCATGAGGGGAATTCCAGTGTCTTCCATCTAATTGGTTAATGTACATTACAACATGATCAGTCTCCGAGGCATCAGACATCAAAGCCGTGCTGGCATACCCACCTCTCTTTGACCACAATTAGTGGTTGATGGCCCTCCTCTTGGGGAAATGGTCAAAAGTAAACCAGCAGCTTTGTGCGCACCAGATACACACATACAATAAGAGCTACTTGCTCTATACTGTAGTTAGAATTCACATTATGTTAAGGTTTGGCATAACACTGACAGGCTGGTACATTAAAATGTCAACCATGACTGATCATGCACCTATATACTTCTTTTTTTTTCTTTCACCTGTAAATATAGAAACTAAATAACATTTCACATTTGGCAAACACTCATCCATAGGGTGTTACAATAATGTTAACATGTTCAGCACAGCACAAAAAGTATACAAATTGTTAGTTTGGAATGGGAAACCAGTCAAAGTAAACTGGCATTTTCTTATAACAAATATGAGTTGGGAGGAGTTCAATTATTAAGTATTAGGGCATCATATCAATCTCTGAAAGCCTCTATTATACAGAAAATATATCGAAATCCAAAATGGTTTTCAAGCAGGCTAATAAGAGAGGCTTATACAATGTTTAAAGGTGGGCTCTTTGCTATGGTACAGATAAAAATGTGCCACTTTAAATGGATAGATGATGGAACACTGTTTAAAACATCTACCTGTTTAAATGAATCCATACAGAGTTGGTGACAAATCCAGTTCTATACTCCAGAAGACCAAGATCAGATACTAAAGCAAATCTTCGTCTTAAGAAAATAGAATAGAAGGAAAACCGATGTTCAGAGAATAAAAGGAGAAGAAAGGTATCATGGTGGTTAAAGACATAACAAGTACAGATGGTAAAATGCTTTCTTACAAGCAACTCGTTGAAGTAAATGGAGAATCATGTCCGGTTCAAAAGTCGAATTAGATCATTGCAGCAAAGCCACGAGAATGGAAGCAGAAATTAAAACAATAAAACAGGCTTGAATTACAATGTCTGCCACCTATTAAAAACCATGTATGGTTAAAACTAGTCTATACCCAAATTTTTATATTTTCTATTTAAAGGTAAAAGGTTTAGCTTCTATTCCATGTGGAATTCTGGGTAGTTGCACAACCAATTCTTGATTTACCAGTTCCATGGCATCAGGTGTATGGAATTATATACAAAATAACTTTGATGCTTCAATACATTCCTTTGAGTTTTGAAAAGTTAAAATCCTTGCCATAAATAACTTATTAATATGGGCAATTGCACAGTGGGCACTAAGCAGATTTTGTCACAATGGAATACAATCTGCGGACCATCTGTTCTGTTCAGTTGCGGCCAGACTTCTGGAATCAAGTTCAGAATTGGTAGTTGGGTTAGAAAGCATGGTCAATCAATGGAAAATACAGTTGTTCTGTTGGGTAAACCATTCCTTAAGGCAACTTCAGAAGAGATGGTTCGAATGGACAGGTTCAAATATTTTGTAAAGCATCACAGTGAGACAGAGATCTATAATACATTGCTAGGGGAAATAAAAGATTTTTAGTGTACTATGGTAAAATCTCCATAATTTGGAAGGACTCCAGTTGGGTGTTGGGGTTAGGCATTACCGCATGCAACTTGGGTTTGTCAAGAGGCTTCTCAGTTATAAAGAAGATAATGAATAAAAAAGACAATGAATATAATGAAATCTATTAATAAGGTGAAACACAGCTCAGCAGGCCTCTGATGGCCTGAGGGAACTAAGGTACAGGACTTATGTTCCCCCTTGAGTCTGGCATGCCACCAATTCACAGCCTAATATATTTATTGAGGTTTGTGGCTCCTGGTGCCTAAAGTGGGTCTCAGTGCTGTGGTCGGGGCTGTCCATGATAGTTTGGGTTTGTTTGCAGGTGAGTGTGAGTGGGTGTGTAGGTGTGCATTAAAAAGTATAAATAAATAAACAGAGTTGAAATAATGCTAACATTGATGTTTTACAGGTAGCTAATGTCTGCTTGTTCATGGCTGATCTACTGCCAGAAAAAAGAACTTCCCCCTGCAGTACATTGTCTCTTGACTGGCATGCAAGTTGTATACTACAGATCATAAAAATAATATGTATGATGAAACACCTTCTGGGTTTATTGCACACACACTGGTACTGACAAAGATATGTTTCAATCACTTTTATGAATAATCAAAGGATATCCCCCAACTGTGGTGGACAAAAACCCAAGCACAGCGCACCTCTCAACAGCATATCTACATCCCTCTACAGCCAATCCCCTCTTTACCTCAGCTCACTCCTCCATATTAACCTCCAGGACAACGCTGAGCCCTTGTAGATAGCTCACATTGACCATTCTCA
Source organism: Esox niger (assembly GCA_016801105.1). Classification (NCBI taxonomy): domain Eukaryota; kingdom Metazoa; phylum Chordata; class Actinopteri; order Esociformes; family Esocidae; genus Esox; species Esox niger. Next base: position 20,475 of record JACXGJ010002650.1, on the reverse strand, counting down.
AAGCAAAAAACAACTAGAAAAAGGTTCTCAAGCATTCATCATCCCGTATGCTATCTGATCACCGCACCTGCTAAACACCACACCCAACTAAATGTATGTCACCCCATTTGGTGAGCAACTTTGCTCTTTTCCACTCGTCTTTATTAGTATCCCCACACATATGGTGTTAGGTGTAACTTTTTGATCTATTGCTTAATCCATTGCACATGTATTTTACTGTCTCTGGTTTTATCAAATGAATCTTTTAGGGAGAGTTTTGTCTCCCAATTTGTATGCCTTCGGCCAGGTCATCATTGTAATGAGAATAGGATCATAATCGGCTTACCTGGTCAAATAAAGGTGGAATAAATAAAAGACTCAGCTCATTCAGACTTTCAGCCATCAATTTGATGAGGTATTGACATTACTTGAATCACATAGTCAGTCGTTGCCGTTCCTGATGACTAATGGGGTCAACACCCATGTGGATGAGATCAAAGCACCTCCATACAGACGCATCACTCAGTGATGAGAGACACGGAGCTATTCATTCACTGGAGATTAGACGTCAATGACAGGAGCATGCCTACATCTGGGGGTTTTAATCAGTTGGTTATTCAAGCCTGCCTATGAACAGGTGTGCTTGTTATCAAATATGCAGCTTTTTACCTGTGCCAGATTTCCGTCTGTAACTGCAGAGTTGTGGGATCTAAGCCATAATGACATTAATAGTCTGGGCAGACAAAGTGCATATCCATATTGGGAGGGAACAAGGAAACAATATCAGAGAAGTATCGTTTTGATCAGCTTTAAACACCCAATCTATCATAATATATAAACAGATACCTATACCAAATGATTTCAACATTCCTTCTGACAACACTCAGATCCACACTTGTGAATGCTACAGAAAACGTGAGCAGTGTACGTTTCTCCCCAGCCAGTCAAATCTCGAACTGGGTGGATCTTAGAAATGAAGTTGGGAAAGTCCACACAAATATTGCTGAACACCACTAGGCTATTATTTTGTAAAAACATCATTTGCAGATGTGTCATAGTATCATCATGCCAGCATTAGCCTGTAGTTAACACACCTTAAAAGGAAAACTGATATTAAATGTTAATTGAAATGCGCTGATGTTTGAAATGACCCGAGGAAGCATTACATGAAAGTGCCACTATCAATTTTCAAGAGGACAGAAATCAGTTCAGTGAATGCATGACTGATGATGCATTATTTTGACACAGAGATACATAGAAGACGCAGAGACCTCTACTGGACACGCCAGCAAGTCTATTGATAAACGTATTAATTTCTGCTACCTTATAATACAGTGTAATGAAGCAAATAGAAACAAGAAAATCCATCAAAATAACACTTTGTCGGGCACTACTTGTATTAAATTCTAGTGGATATATTTAAAATGTACTTTTAACTGAACTTTCAAATGAATGAAAGCAGAGAAAATGGAAATGTTAGACTAGATCGTGTAAATTACATTTTTCATTGGCTTCAGACTAATGCCTACTTCTCATTTAAAAGTATTGGTGGTTCAAACAAAGCATTTAAATGGGAATTAATCAGAGTTTGAGAGTGGTTTCTAGGCAGAACACAGGACTTTTTCAAGAAGCCAAGAACAGTGTTTAAAAAAGTGTTATAATAGGCCAATTACCATAATATTCCTAGTAGGGTAATTCAAATAAGGAATGAACTATTTATACATAAGGATACATTTACCAAAATTAAACGTATTTTCTCTTTTTCATTGATGGCAGCACTTTCATACAGGCTACTTTCTCATACCATAGGCTATCTGTGAATTATCCTGAGGAATTATATTCCTTAATGCGTTTAGTAGCCTAAAAGCCAGAGGTTTCTAAATGAGCGTTCACCTGCCCCATAATACCTCCGTAAATTACCCCCAGCAGTCAGATGGAAGTCAGAACTTAACAATTTACATACATGATTTGATTTCTTTTCATACCGCATCCACATTAGGCAATGGAATTTTAAGACATATATACACTTTACACCTATCAACTTTATCGATCATTACTGACCGGCAGCGCCAACATTACATACCTGATATTTCTTGCAGAGGAACATTTTCAAAGCTGAAGCCTTTTGAGACAGAAGCTTCTCTAACCTCACTGCAGTTACGTGGTTTAAAATCAGCTCCAATTGCAACAGACAGGACTACAAAGAAAGTCCAAAGGACGGTCTGCATTCTCAACATTGTGCACTTCTGTGATTAAAATCCTATTTGATCTTCTGCTGATTCGCGTATAGAGAGAACTCCAATTCAGTGCATCTGCACTTAGCCTACTAACAACTCAAGGTTTAGTAGTTGACAGTTGTCTACAAGTATCAGCATATCTTTCTCAATCAAAATGAGTTTATTTTGCCACTGTGGTAGAGGGTCCCGCGTTGCCTCGGAAAACAGAATGTTTCGAGTCCCGAGAAAACCACATGGATCCAACAGATCGCGGATTACGAACCCGTTCTCTCAACTTCAGTTAGAAAGTGACGTCGGGTAGGATAACGTAAAAAGTCGAAATGCTGATGACGAGAGTGAAGACCGCTATGTGCTCCGACGCATTAAGGCAGAGCAGGCAAGAAAACGCGGAGTGGAGTCGTCCTTGTAATTTTCTAAATCCAATAACATATATTTTATTAACAGTTAAAATGATAATATAGTATTTCATGTCAACATAGTTGCACTGCTTGATCAACCGTACCAGTTGTAAAGCTTACCATATAAATGCCTGTAGCTTTAGTTTGAAAAATGTGTCTGGCTGTCCTTGTAAGGGCATTTGATCATATCAGAGTAAGGCCACCATGATTGATGGATTTTGACATTGATTATCAGTACAATTCAGGAATATCATTCTCAAAGATGTGGTGACTGCCCACAGATATACTGTACCAATGTCTGATTCTGGTATTTTGTGCTGTGTTGTGTGGAGAACCACTCTGTGCTTCATTGATTTTCTAGCAGCTTATTCCTGGGGTAGATCAACAGTGGATTATCATCATGGTTGCAATGCCAACAGTGTTACAAGGGATGGTGTTGAATGCTACACTTCCACCTCTGTTAATGTCAGAGTTTCATTTGCTGTTCCTTTCAGACTAATTGGTGTAGAACATTTCTACCTGCTGTAGCCAACATTTCAACATGCATTGATAGGGCTGTTCCCTGGTCAAATTGTAATTTATCTAAATCCTGTACTACTGAATATTTGAGGGTTAGGACCAAATTTAAAACAAGGGTATTTTAAAACAGGGACATTAACTGATTGCATGTAGTTTAAGCAGAGCAAATGTTATGCTATCATAGTATTGATTTTACTAATTGGTTTTGCCACAATAACTCAAATAACTATGGCACATTATATTGTCACATGGGATGAAGGAAATCCCTTCCAGCTTTTTTCCAAGGCTTAGCGTAAAAATCTCCACGTTTGTTTGGAAACAGTAAGGACAGGAAAATGGGAGAAATGAATGCCAAAATGTATAGTTGTGGAATATATTAATTGAATGTCAAAGGAAATTGCACACGAGACACCGAGCTACTCTAGTTCTTCTCAGGAAAAGTTGTTCCACAATTTATGAGGGCTCAGTACTATCAAACCTGCATTGCAGCATCTAAGCAGGTGCTTTTTTTTTCATGGTCACAGACTGATATTTGGTACTGTATACTACTACCTGCTACTGCAACTACTACCAGGGAAACGACTACTCAGAAATATGCTTTTAGTTTTCAGAAATTGAATGAGAGCCTGGGATGGATATTGTAAGTAAAGACACTGCATAAACAATGGCATATCGGGTTTGAATGAAGTCTATACGCGTAGAAACACGGTCAGAAAGGTCCCACATACATTTGGAAATGCCTGAGGCAAGAGAAGATTGAGAATAAATTTACATTGCTCACTCCTCCCTCACTTTCAGCAATTGCTCATTGTGTCAGAGACAAATACATCTTTAGGGTATTTTTGACGCCGACTCTGATAAGTAAATCTACTGAATAATGAAAAAATAAACAACAGTTACTGAATGCAAATATAGTGAGCAATAACAACTTCATCCACTATCCCCATGACAGACTCTGGCTTGTCCTTTTAAATCAATAGAAGAACAATTCAATTCAAAATAGTCACACACCAATGGGGGAAAAAAACATTAAGTAAAAAGGAAAGGTTGGCAATCAACATGATGTGAAAGTACAAAAAATCATTACCACGGGTTCTTTCTTTCTAAAAGCAAATCTAAACCCACCACCAGTTCATGTCCACTTTAGAAACCCCAATCAGCAGTCTTTTAATGGTGAGCGCATAGCAGGACCATCTGAATGTAGTCAACACTGAGCATAGGGATTCACCTGACACAGGCTGTGAACCATCAGCAAACAGCCTGGTGAAGCAATAAAGCTGGGTAGATTAGGAAATAAAAGTGTACCACCATTGCAGTTGACCATTTTTGTGATCTACTCTTGGTGTATGGGTTACGAGCTGGAATAAGATAGCCTAATGTAGTTGTGGCTGAAATGTTTATAACACTATTGCGCATAGATGGTAAAACCAATTACTGTTTCTTACTCTGTGTCAGGACGTGCGGAAGACTGGAGAGATGGAGCGGACTGCGGAGTTGGTAAGTTTATATATTTTAATGTGTCTGACATAGTTCTGAGTAGAAACAATAACACACAAAGACAATGGGAGCAGAGGGAACATATATACTGAGGGGAATGACTAAATGATGATCAGGTGCGCTAAACGGGACAACAGGTGCAATGAGTT